>JAXGGA010006185.1:0-71671 GCA_038373865.1 Uloborus plumipes
AAAAGATATGTTATTTTATTTTGCCGGTTAATGCCCCTTAAGCATCTACTGTAGGGTCATTCCATAGAAATGTCAACCTCAGCCGAAGAAAAAAAAATACCGAAGTGAAAAAAGTATCAAAAAATAAATAAATAAATAAGTAAATAAAAATAATACAGCATAAAAAAATTGAAAAAGTATGGTAAGTATCACTGAGATTAGCCATAATAAATAGTTCGTAGTGTGTTTACTGCTTATTATTTGATGGTTACGTTAGTCACATTACATTAGTCATACACCATCTTGAGTAAAAGTGACATTTAAAAAATTAAAATTTAGTAAATGTGTTTTATGTTTTTAAAAGCCAACTTTACACATTTTTCAAGTATATTATTCAATTTTTAACACTTGCTTAACTGTGAGAAATTTTTGCCTCACAACATGAGCATTAATTTTCAGGGTTGCAAAAATGTTACGTTAGTCACGCTGCTATTTTGGTTGAAAAAATATCTACTTTCAGTAATTTTGCTTTAAATTCTTAGCAGAAATAATACATAGATACCATGTACATTGTAAATCCACCAGCATAACTAAAAAATATGTTTTATCCTTTAAGTTACAAGTAAAAACAGTTACAAAATCAGCTCTGACTGTTACGTTAGTCACTATGGAATGACCCTGTAACAAAAAGCAATAGAATATGGAACGTGAAATCAAATTTTATTTATCATATACATTTCACGAGAAAAATTTGCTGGTAAAAGCCTCCGCGAAACAATAGTCTGGTTACGGCCCTGGAATGACTACATTTTTTGAATGTCAAATATTTTTGAGTTCGTAATTGATAGAAATGGTAACTTCAGAAATATTTAAAATAAAAGCAAGCGAAAGTTAGTTGCATGTATTTAAAAAGTTAGACGAATGTTAATGTCTTATCCAACGGAAGAAAATGATTTCATGCTGGAAATTTAAGTTAAAATTTTAATTTTACTTATATAGTAATTTAAAATTACATTACTCATAACTTTAAAAGGTAACCTATTTTATTAGGTATTTTATTTAATTAATAAGATATAAACTACTGTAAGTTATAATAAGATTGGCTGCAATACTTTGGCAGAAATACTTGGTCAAAAAACTCAAATCTTCTTTTACCGATTTGTCCCATTACTCCAGCCACATTTCCGTTAAACTAGCGATTACTTACAAAAGAAACGCGTTATATTTGGTACTTCATACTATCTATAAAAATAACCCCTAGGTTTGAATAATTTTTGGTCCTCTTCAGTCCTTCTCCTAAAATGAAACAATTCAATAAGAACCAGCATAATAATTTAAAGTATGTCAAAAGGTGTTTTCTGCGTATGAAAAGCATTAAGGGAGTGAAGTCTGGCATTTATTTGTTAAAAATTGAAATTACATTTCAATTTTGAATTTTTCTTCGCAGGCATATGGGATGTTCAGGATTACCTAACAGAGTAATTCTGCGCACTGCAAGTTTCCAGTTTTTATCTTAAAAATTTACTTTAGAGAAGGTAATTATTCAGATGTTTCGCCTAGCAATTTTGGTTGCCTTGGGCTTCATATGCTTAACAAATCAGATAGATCGCGGTTATATTTGAGCTATTACAGCTTTGTGAAGTTAAATTCGCGTAGTTAGATCACTTTCTTCTAAATAAATAAGCGAAAAACAAAGTGCCCATAACTTCTTCATTTCTTTTTAATTTTTTTATGAAGAGATATGAATTTATTTTCATCCAATAAACGATGCATTTTTCAAAGAAAAAAAAAAAAAAAAAAAAAACAAGCAAACAAACAAACAAAACGCTAATCATAGTACTAGGCAGAAAAAACGGTTTATCTTTGAAATTTCGCAGTACCTGTTTTTAAATTAATGCACATAGGCTATTTTATGCTGGTTTCCTGATAGCTATCTATGCTTTACAAAAATCATTTATGAGATAATGGCGTTTTGATTACTGTCCGACGATTTTGTATCATTAATCGATATTGCTACTATTCTGTGTACCATACGAAAATAACAGGTTTAATAATTATTGATTATAAGTAATATTGAAAAAAAAAACAGCAAAAGAAAGGAGATATACACTGCAATAAACAAAATGTTTTTACAGTATAATACAGCTAATTTTATAGTAATAAACTGTAAGATTGCAAATTTTTTAGAAAAAACTAAAACTACATATTTTACAGTAATAAATTGTAAAATTACCAATTTTATAGTTTATTACTGTGCAATTTAGTTTTAAACTGGAACCTCTGCTTCTAGTATTACACTGTAAAAACAAGTTTTTTTTTCTCCATGTATAGTTTACCAGAAAAATAATCATTCTTATTTTTCATATTTTAAAAATTGCATATTTATTTGTTTAACGTTTTCATTCTGAAAGATGTACAACGTTTCATTCTCCGAGAAATAAATGTAGCTAGTGTTGAAAAGAAACCTATTTGGCATGTATCCTTCTGCAACGAATTTCGATTTCTGGAACCTTTCCAAACTATGTAATGCTGTAGATATAAATTACTAGAAAAAGCAAGAACGAAAACAGTTTCTAACGCCATAACTTTCTGCAACATAAAGCGTTTAAATACTTTAGCAGATTTTCTGCTAGAGAATATTTTTCTAGGAAAAATTCATCTTTTTGTTATAAAATGAACATTAATTCAAAAAGTCTGAAAAAAAAAAAAAAAACACTAAATGCAAGACATTGCAGACGGTAGTTTTGGGGCTACAAACAACCTCTTTTTCAATGCTAAAAGATGCGATCTTATGAGTATGCAGCAGAACTTTTGTTTGAAAAGAAATCTCGTGATGGCAGATTTTTTTTAATTTTATTTTTACAAATTCATTCTTCTTTCACGTTATTTTTTTCATATACTATTCGAGATTTTACATCATTTAAAATTTTAAGCAATGAATTCAAAATAAATTGTTCTTTATTAATATATAACATTTCAAAATAGAAAATTGTAGTTGTTTTATTATTTTAACTTACATCCTTTAGAATTCAAAGAAATAATTGCAGAATATATTCATTAGTTATATCAGTGTTCATCGTGCTTAAATACACGTAGCATACATAAACAATTCGTCTTTGTCTAAATACATCTCCTAATGACATAAATATTTTATGCGATATATTTTTCATTAAATTTCAAACTGCGTGCGTGATTTTACTTTCGGGATTGTTGATTTGAAAAACCAGTCATATCACCAATAGTTACTCGTTAAAAGTCTAAGAGTTATTTGGAAATTGATAATATAGAAACTTATCACTTACATTAGTACATTTTAAGAGGATTATTTTCTGTTACAAGCTACTAAAAGATGCTAAAAACTACTTTTACATTCACTTTTTACCAAGTTAAAACCATATTTATTTTAAACGAATTATTCGCAGTGAAATAAACATGATTTGTTAATTTAAAGCTAAAATAAATAAGTCTTATGCAGATAATGAAGCTCTTAATGCTCATTACAGGTATCAGTAATCTTCAACAATGCTACTTAAGTCATTTTAAAACACCCACTATACCTTATAAGACACTGGAAGCAAGTTCTTTTTATCGTGTAATATACTTTTAAATTATTATTTCTCCTTGTTTATCTTTTGAAAAAAAATCAAACTTTCAATTCTCGAAGTTTGATTAATTGACCATTCTAATATGATGTTACACTTTGAAATGGAGGGGTGTCATGAAATTCTCACAGTTTGTGACAAAGGGGAGGGAAGGGGTAACAAAAAGTCGGACATCATATATTTCTTAAAAAAACTTGCTTGTGAAAAGTAGCATGATATGTGATAAGTGGAGTCCCTTGTCCCAAAGTTCAACTTATGTTTAAGTAGGACGTTTGGACAATGGAAGGAGGATGGTCAAAATTGCTGAAAAAATGCTAGAGATCATTTGTGGATAGCTCCTCGCCTGCAATCCACGTAGCAAAACAGTTTATAGGAAAGCAAAACAGAAGTTTGCTTATCCAATTACCAAATTATTCAAGAAAAAAAATGTTTGATTTTAAGACTAAATTAAAAAAGCTGAATAGCATAAAATTGCTAAGATTATTACACATAATCATGTACGAGACATCATCATCATCATCACATATGATTTAAAAAATATATAGAATTGATTTTAAATAACTTGTTTTTTGAGCATGGAAACTGTGGGACCACTTTCATTTGCGTCTTTTATTCAAAAAACAGAGACGAAGTTGTTTCAAATCTTCCCCGGGGTGTCTGAAACCTTTTTCCTTTAAAAGAAGCAAAATTTAGGTGCATCATTGGAAAAAAAAAAACACTACCAATTCATGCAACGCTATTTTGTGTCCGAATACAAGGTTTACCTTCTTGGCTCTTCTCCAAAACATTATTTCTTCTATGATTTCAGCGAAATGCTTATGAAATTTTGTTTTATTTTATGGCGAGGCGGGGGAGAAGGCACGATTTCCTGCTTTAAATTTCTTGTACTTACACTCGAAAATTTTGGCAAACTGCAATACTTGGAAGGTCAAAAAGAGAAGCACATTACTCAATAAATAATATTATTGGTGACACAGCCATTGAAGAAAGTATATTTTCTTTCATACAAGATAAGTGATATGTCCCACAGTTACTATCTATATATTTTTTTCAAATTTCTGGAAAGAGATGAAACACTATTACGCTTAAAAAACTATTTTAATACAATTAAGTCGTAAATCTTAATTCAAATTTTTCGACTGCAGCATTATTTGTTACTTTTAAATTTAAAACTCTTTCATCCGTATCTTCAACTGCAACTACACTCTCAGAAAAATTCGTTACATTTGGCATATTAAATAGTGATATCAAAAGTGGATACAGTGGATGTTAAATAACTGCCTTATGATGTTGAAAAACATGGGTATTATCATTTCCAAAGAAAAATAATTAACCGGTTGAAGATTTCAAAAAAATTAAGGCATCTTTGTACTTAAACTATGACGATTTACATAACTAATTACATTAACGATTTACGTATTTTTCCTAACAGATGCCAAAAAAATACATTATTTAATACCAATAAACGTGTAGCGATTATTACTCACGAAGTAACTTGAAATATGTAAGAGAATTCAACTTCGTGTTCAGTCATCATCACGTGAAAAACTTCTTTTATTGGATTATCTTCAAAAACTTTAGCATTGTGAATAACTGTTTCAAAATAGTTACATTTGCTTCTGGCATGGACAAACAAGAGACTGTAATCGCTTTCATGAGATTTTAGCAAAACTTTGAACGATACCATGAATAAAACAATAAATAAATCTGAAATGAATTCTTTACTAATTCCTAGAATTCGACAGGAGAGTTACAAAAATAAATGAATAGAATAAATAAATAAATAAAAAAACATATTAAGCCAAAGTATAATCAAAAATTTTTTCTTTAAAATGTTGCTCATAGATTGATCTTGGACAAATGGACTGAGTTCAACCGATCAACTACCTCGCTATTCCGAGAGATTAGATGGAAACGGAAACTTACAAGAAAGAAAAACAGAGTAACATTAAAGGAACTTTTATCAAAAAAAAAATATTCATATAAATAATTTAACTTATTTTAAATACAATCACAGATGAAAAACACTTTTTGATTCATTGCTCAAGAAAAACAACTATATTGAAAATAATGTTACAAGCAGAAGAGAAAATATTTCTTTTTATTATAAAAAGTAAAATGAAAACGTTGGAACTACGTTTAATCAAAATTGATGAAGCATTTTTTTTCAGCAGAAACTATTTCGAACACTCAGTAATCTACTGAAAGAATTCAGGCTGTTTTATCAACAAAGTTTAGAATTTTTCAATCCGAAAAAAGATAAGAGTAAAAAAAAGACCTATCATCAAAACAACGATTTTTTTTAATGGAGTTAAAAATTTCGAAGAAACTTTTCTGAATTTAAATAGATTGATGAAAGATTTATTTTAAACTTAATTAATCAAGCATTTGAATTTTATTCAAACTCAAAACCCTCTGCTAACAAAAATAACCAAATAGATAATTAAATCATAACATAATACTGAATTAGAAGCCAAAAATATTTAACATTTAATTTGGACTTGTTAAATACACTTCGAATCAATAAAACGCACATATATTATTTAATTATAATTACTTCGTTAAAACTTTTATAAACTACCTTAGAAAAAACAACAAGATTATAAAATGTTTAATATCAATCAGTTGATCGAAAAGCTGACACTAATGAAAAAACAATCGTTGTAAAATAAAATAAAGGCTTATAGATTTATTGGCTAAATATTCGTTTTTCAGAGACTATTTTTTAAAGAAAATGATAAAAAAAATACATAATTGTACTTAACCCGCGATCACTCGCGCTACTTTGCGTCACACGAGCACTCGCGCCGGACCTCGCAGGCCCGACCGGTTTTTTTCAGGAAATTGAGTTTGTAAAGCAGAAATTTTTTTTTTTTTTTTGAACACTAAATTTTAATCATAAAGTCTGCAACCTCTTCATTTCATCTTTATAACTCAAATTGCGAAGCATTTTGCAACCTCTTTCTTCGGGTTTTCAATGCAGAATGAGAAACGCGAGCACTCGCGCCGGGCCTCTGAGTCCCGAACCGGTATTTTTTGGGGGGAAAAAGGGTTTGTACATTCCTGAAAAACATGTGGTCAGTAAGAAGGTGACCCTGAACGCAGCTACTGTGGACCTCGTCCATTTCCGGTGAAGGGGTGATTTTTGGCAGCGAATTTAAATAATGACCGGCCCTGAGAGGCCCCGTACGAGTGCTCGCGGGTTAAATATATCTGTACCTCAGAACCAGACTAACATAAGTCCATTTTCGTCATTTTTCAGTAGAGGGGAAAAACGATGTATTCGACAATCGTTTTTCTCCTCTACCGAAAAATGACGAAAATGGACTTACGTTAGTCTGGTTCTGAGGTACAGATATATGCCTTCAAGTGATTCTAACCTCGTTAATTGGTAAAAAATGTGGACGGCGTTTTGTCTGAGATTTACAAAAACCAGACAAATATTGCTATGGCAATAATAACTCCTTTTGAAAGCACGAAAATGAAGTTTCAACAAAATTAATTCATATTTAACAACACATTAATCTATAAATAAGTAGAGCTACTTTGCTTAGAAACAAGTTAACAAAGTATAATTACACTTCCCAACTAATGTCTTTTTGATCAAAATATGTTTTTTGGATAGTTTTGGTTGAAAATAATGAATCCATTTTTTTCTATCACGCTTTTTTTCTTTCCAAAAATTTACATTTCAAATTGTGTTTTTCTTTCTTTTCATTTTTCTGTCTTTTTACTTTTTCTTTTAACTTATTTTTATATATATACAAAATTATAGCTACCTCAGACAGTGAAATTTGTCATATATTTTATTTCATACCTGTATTATTTAATATTTATCGTCTGCAATGATTTAATACTCAAAACCGTATTTCTAATTACTTCTACCTTTACATGTTTGCTACTACGTCTTTCTCCCTCGATGGCCCTTTAAATGCAAGTTCTCTATTTGCACATACTTATTATATGTTCGTGCTGTATATAAATAAAGTTTTTTTTTTATCAGGACAGTGATAACTTCTCGTCCTAAGAGTTGCGCTGCACACACTAAGTCACAAAAGTCTTGCGATAGCAAAGACTCCAAATTCAAGTTTAACTTCCTGACAACAAGATACCTGTACTGTCCGTCCGCGAATGCCGCACCTAGCACTCGCGAACCATTCCACTTAAAAAAGGGGTGATGGGTTGTAAGTGGGAACTTTCCAAAGTTTTCAATTTAAAACTTGCATTTTCGTTATCCTTTTGTCAGATTCAACTAAACTATGTATTTGAAATTAGCATCGTTCCACGTTGTTTGATACGGCTCAAAATTCTTCTTATTATTCTTCCTTTTATTGTTATCTTACCTATCCACCCTATTTTCGTAAGATCAGAGAAGACCTGACGCATGCGTAAATACGTGGAAGGTTTTATCTAAGAAAAAGAGACAGTAACCTTTGTTAGAGTGAAATAAAAAGTATAAGTAAGGCTGAAGTTTTTTAAGAAAATCGGGCAATAGTGGAGAAACTAGACATAAATTGTAATATTTGTTCAGACATAAATGCAGGTTTCCCATTTCCCTCAATTCTCCCCTACTGTACAGTACATGTAGATAAATGTTAACTATTTTATTACAGTAGTAATTGCTTTACATTTCTAGGATTGTGCGTAATCCTCCATATAATGTATAAATATGATTGTAAACTTTGGGATCAAGTACTTCATTTCAAACTTTCTCGAAACTTTTTTTTTTTGCCTCCCTAGAAATTAGTCGATGCGGAAAACAATCCTGCTGACGTAACCGTTTTATTTACACAACAATTGCAATAAACTTTTCAAACATGGAGCAAAAACATATTTCTTCGACTTTTACTAAAATCTTTTCTTTGTTTATCTTTCCGACGTAATCCAATAAAAAGGAACAAAAACTCAATACTATATTTATTTGATCAGCACTTTTTAGGAAAAAAAAATGCAGGCTTCAGGAAATACATCTAAAACAATCCATTTCTTTGTATTAAAATGCGGAACAAAGTTTTTTGAGTATAATCCGCTGCAGATAACAATATCTAGCAGCAACAAAGTCAAAAATCTGTGAGCTTTGTTTATTGAAAAAGATGATTTGTACGTTCTTCCGCGTAGATATTTTATATACATCATCCTTACTCTTTGAGACTTACAGGCTGAAACAGAACGGAATTTCAATGCAAATGCATTTCTGTATCATTCTGTATTCATTCACTACAACTTCAAAACTTATTGCTGAAATGCAATTTATTTCCGTGGAAAAACTTTTGTTTCTCGCAATTCTTTCGCAGATTGCAAAAAACACCAACAAGAGCATTGAGGTGAACTTAAACAAGTTGCAGCATTCTAGTCACAAATAGTTTAAAATACTTTAGAAGAGAACCAAACTACATGACTTTTGAATGCACGAACTTAATTGGTGCTAACTCACTTATTAACTAAAAAGGTTTTGCGAAGGTGTCCTTCCACTTCGTTAGAAACAGGTTGTACCCAATGCTGGTGATTATGCTGAAGGACGAGAAAGTCTGGTGGCATGTGTAACTTTTGTATTAAATGTAAGAAAATAATTGTCACCATTTAAGCCCCGGCAGCTATGAATGGAATTCCGTCTTACGTTCTTTTCATTTGAACAGTTCATCAAAAATAAAATACACTTAATGTGTATAGGCCTAAGGTCATTCCATAGTGACTAACGTAACAGTCAGAGCTGATTTTGTAATTGTTTTTACTTGTAACTTAAAGGATAAAAAATACTTTTTAGTTATAGTTAGTTATAGTACCTTTTAGTTATAGTTCTAGTTATAGTTACTTTTTAGTGGATTTACAATGTACATGGTATCTATGTATCATTTCTGCTAAGAATTTAAAACAAAATTACTGACAGTAGATTTTTTTCAACAAAAATAGCAGCGTGACTAACGTAACATTTTTGCGACCCTGAAAATTAATGCTCATGTTGTGAGGCAAACATTTCTCAAAGTTAAGCCAGCGTTAAAAATTGAATGATATATTGGAAAAATGTGTAAAGTTGGCTTTTAAAAACATAAAACACGTTTATAAAATCTTAATTTGTTTTTAGTTTTAAGTGTCACTTTAACTCAAGATGGAGTATGACAAACGTAACGTGACAAACGTAACCAACGAATAATAAGCAGTAAATGCACTACAAACTATTTATTATGGCTGATCCCAGTGATAATTACAATACTTTTTCAATTTTGTTTTAACTTCTTATGTTGTATGATTTTTATTTATTTATTTATTTATTGATACTTTTTTCACTTCAGTATTTTTTTTCTTCTGCTGAGTTTGACATTTCTATGGAATGACCCCCTATCGCTGTTTCTAGTACTGCATCAGCAGCATCGTTGGCCTTGTCTAGTAATCAGAGAAGACTGAATTTGGATGGGGAGAGTCCGGGTTTGAATCCCGCCACGGGCACGGATATACTTACTTCCTCCTGTCCTTGTTCTTTCTTTCCCAAGTAGCACACTTCGTTTTTTAAAGGTTGTAAAATGGTTATTAACGTTGTGACAACGGATTAAAAACGTTTATAAAACGTTAAAACGTTTTTTGTGCCACCTGGGTTGTGTGAATGTGCTGTCGTACAGTGTCTGGTTGTCAGCCCTAGAAACAGGTTCTCATGGCATGTGTGTATTTTTTAAGTCAGACTGAACACCAAATGACAGTGGAAAAGTGAGGCAGCGCACCCCAAATTGCCAGCCTAGATCGCACAAGACAACAACATCAGTAACACCATCTACCGAGGTAGCACAAATAACCTTTAAACGTTTTATAAACGTTTTTAAGCGGTTGTCACAACGTTAATAACCATTTTACAACCTTTAAAAAACGAAGTGTGCTACTTGGGTATGTCAAAAATATGAAACATGAAATGAAGTTGCATGATATATTAAACGTGTGTCCTCCAATAATATAATCATCATTTAAGAAAAGAAATTTACTTGTTTGTATAACTTCAGAATTATTTAGCTAGGTCTTTCTATGACTCTTTTGGATTTGATGTCCCATAGAAATTGATAAGTTTGCTACGGCCATCACAACTTTTATGCGGGATAACAACAAACGTACATTATAAAAGTACCAAAAAGAAAAAAAAACAAAGAAAGAAACGATATAAAAGTACCAAAAAGAAAAAAGCACCAAGAGAAAAATAGCATAAAATTTACTTTTCCATTTCAGAAAGTGTGTTCCCTTTCTATTCATTAACACATATACGTAAGTATCAATTTTATAAATTTATATCTCCGAAATGTATATTAAGTATTTTTTTAATAATATCAGTTCATTCGCTCATAAAATCAAATGAAAATATAAATTAAACATTTGAGCTTATTTCATCAAATATCTTTTTTCTAGAAAGCAAGTTTCCGCTTTGTGGACAATTACGTTTTGTTTATTCTCAGTGGTCCATTCCTCAATTTTCCCCAATTAGTTAAAAGATAGCATCATATCATAAGTAAGCCGTGGGGATTGTATTCATTTACTTCAATAAAGCATGTACAACCCCTTCTGATAAATTTGGGCTTTTGAAATCTAAATCAACTAAACAAGCATGAAAACTATTTTACTAAAACTTTAACGCAATAAAAAATAGAAAAAATTGCCTTATTTAATTCTGTGTGGGAGATGTTTTTTTTTTTTTTTCAGAATTTAAAAGAATTTTAACTAGCTCTCAATGTACCCTTAACAATAGAATTACCCAGTAATTATTCTGAGTTGTGAGGAAAGAAACATTTGCATAACTGAAGAGGTTTAATAATTTAGTTATTTTTTTTTAAACACTAAAGCACAGATGAATGTTTTTTTTTCTCTCGTAGTAAGTATAGTTACGAAGAAAAAAGTTTCAAGCTTTTCTCTCCTCTGCTTTAAAATTCTCTTAACCTCACATTCTTTCGTACTTTTGCTCGAGACTCCTTTGTTTGGAACGTAAGAAAGATATTTCTATCCGGATTCTTTTCTCCTTCAGAAAGTTAATTTCCCTTTCGGAAACTCAAAAGTGAAACGCAACGGACGCTTGGTGCTTGGCACGCGGCGAGTGAACTTTTGAGAGTGGATTGTGAACTCGTTTCAAACGCCATTGTGGGATGATTCTGGCTGTTGTGCAACCAATCCTTTTAGCTAGTGAATAATTTTCTTCTGTTTTTGAGCAATCAAGATTGCTTCTTATTTTCACTTCTACCAATGCCTGCTTATTATTTAAAATTGATTAAATCAAGCTTTTGTGATTCCTTGAAACAATTTAGGTTATTATTTTTTATTTCATTAAGCACTTCTGTAAAAATAATCACACGACCTTAATTTATCTGTTAAAATTTATCTCAAATTTTTGATATAAAAAAATCAAATTCTGTCATTTCAGTTCATTTCATTCCTCCAGGGTCCCCCGTACCTACCACAGCTTCGTGGTTTAACCGGGATAAGACCCTGAAGAGCGTTCTGTTCTTAATTTTGAACCAGAACCTAGAGTCGAGCAAACCCTAGGCCCAGCACCCCCAGAGGTATCGTTTCACTTGGGGGTCATTCCATTTTAAATCAACAAATGGGGTGCGCATCACCATTTTTGATTTTGATGAAAACTTGCATGTGTATTCCTTTTACTTCCCAGAGTTCAAAATAGTGTTCGTTTTATTTTTAAAAAACTTACTCTTTGATATATAGGCCATTTTTGTTGTCGGCAACAGCGAAAATCGGGCATTTTGATGCTTTGTCTTATGAACTATAACTTTTTTTATATCAAAGATTTTGAGCTCAAACATAGCTCATTGGAAAGCTAAGAAAAATATCTTTTTATATATGCTATCAATAAATTTCAGATTTTACAAAAATATGTATTTTTTCAAGGTCAAAGTTCACGACAAAAATTATATTTTTTACTACTTTCGAACATTAAAAAACCCATGAAGGAATCAAAGTAACAAGCCGATTTTTTCATCATATATTCATAGTCATGGTTACTTACTGTATAAAAAAAATTGGCTTGTTACTCCACCCCCTTTATGAGATATGCCCCCCCAAAGTTGTAAATTTTTTAAAAAATCCCATTTTCAACGCTAAAAAAATGCATGTGGGGGGCAAGATAAAAATTTTTTTATATATGGTATTTTAAGTACTTTTTACCAGCTTTCTAACAAAACAAAAGTTGCTGTGTTATTCAAAGGCGTTTGGCAGATATAAGGGACTGAACTTTCAAAAAATTGCACAAAAACAACACGATTATTTTCATTTTTTAAAATCTTTTTTTTTTATTTAAATGTAATTATATACCTTATTCTTTGCCTTAAATGCTAAAAAAAGACTAAGAAGAGCAATGAAGAAACATATTTAAAGTTTAATAAGATAATTTAATATTTTTAGCACCTGGGAATATAGAATACCACTAAACTTGTCTGATTTTTAAACATCTGATTGCTACCCACAACAGGACTGAGCATTTCTCAACTTGTCCAGGTTTGTTCATACCATGTGGTCATCCTTGTTCTGGCTTGCTCTCACATGTGTATCTTAGTTGTCTCTCAAATTCTGAAAGAAGTAGGTTGTTGAGCTAGTGTTTCTGCTGTAAAATCTTGTGAAGCTGATGTGATTTCTTTTCATTTCAAGTTCATTCATATTCACAGAATGTTTTGTTAAAGGTAAAAGAAGAAATTCTTTAGAATCCTTAAATATAAATTTAAATTTGTCTTTCTACATGTAAACTGTGAATAAGTTATGGATAACCCTAAATGCTCCATAGGAGTTTTTGAGAATGATGATTGTAATATTTTAAGTTACAGTAGGCAGTCTACTGTAAATAGTATTTCTGAGTACAGTGATGATGATAAAACTTTACTGCACCTGAGAACTAGGTGTAAAACTATTGAAACTGTTTGTACCTACCAGCTAGAAGTTCCATAAAGGTGGCAAAACTTGGCAAGAAATTTTTTTGCATGGTAGGTACAAACAGTTTCAATAGTTTTACACCCAGTACTCAGGTGCAGTAAAGTTTTATCATCATCACTGTACTCAGAAATACTATTTACAGTAGACTGCCTACTGTAACTTAAAATATCACAATCATCATTCTCAAAAACTCCTATGGAGCATTTAGGGTTATCCATAACTTATTCACAGTTTACATGTAGAAAGACAAATTTAAATTTATTTTTAAGGATTCTAAAGAATTTCTTCTTTTACCTTTAACAAAACATTCTGTGAATATGAATGAACTTGAAATGAAAACAAATCACATCAGCTTCACAAGATTTTACAGCAGAAACACTAGCTCAACAACCTACTTCTTTCAGAATTTGAAAGACAACTAAGATACACATGTGAGAGCAAGCCAGAACAAGGATGACCACATGGTATGAACAAACCTGGACAAGTTGAGAAATGCTCAGTCCTGTTGTAGGTAGCAATCAGATGTTTAAAAATCAGACAAGTTTAGTGGTATTCTATATTCCCAGGTGTTAAAAATATTAAATTATCTTATTAAACTTTAAATATGTTTCTTCATTGCTCTTCTTAGTCTTTTTTTAGCATTTAAGGCAAAGAATAAGGTATATAATTACATTTAAATAAAGAAAAAGATTTTAAAAAATGAAAATAATCGTGTTGTTTTTGTGCAATTTTTTGAAAGTTCAGTCCCTTATATCTGCCAAACGCCTTTGAATAACAAAGCAACTTTTGTTTTATTAGAAAGCTGGTAAAAAGTACTTAAAATACCACAAATGAAAAAAATTTTATCTTGCCCCCCACATGCATTTTTTTAGCGTTGAAAATTGGATTTTTTAAAAAATTTACAACTTTGGGGGGGCATATCTCATAAAGGGGGTGGAGTAACAAGCCAATTTTTTTTATACAGTAAGTAACCATGACTATGAATATATGATGAAAAAATCGGCTTGTTACTTTGAACCCTTCATGGGTTTTTTAATGTTCGAAAGTAGTAAAAAATGTCATTTTCGTCGTGAACTTTGACCTTGAAAAAATAAATATTTTTTAAATATCTGAAATTTATTGATAGCATATATAAAAAGATCTTTTTCTTAGCTTTCCAATGAGCTATATTTGAGCTCAAAATCTTTGATAGAAAAAAAGTTATAGTTCATAAGACAAAGCATCAAAACGCCCGATTTTCGCTGTTGCCAACAGCAAAAATGGCCTATATATCAAAGGGTATTTTTTTTTAAATAAAATGACCACCATTTTGAGCTCTGGGAAGTAAAAGGAATACACATGCAAATTTTTATCAAAATCAAAAATGGTGATGCAATAACTTTTTTGAAAATTTGTTGATTTAAAATGGAATGATTCTTGGAGGACTTTGTGACCACGACATTTTAACGCCTCCCAGCCACCATTAATCAAGACGGTGAATCTTTGATCGGCTGGGATCGAACCCGGGTCCCTCCGGACACGAGTCCGATGCCCTACCGATCGGGCCACAACATCCTGATTCAGTCAAGAGCTTTAAGATCTTAAAAAACTATCCATCTTCAAAACCTTGGAATATTTTGGTACACAAGTACTCCACACCAACAAAGAAAGTTCCAATCGAAGTAACTTTTCATCAACAATATCTCTTCATCATTTATCCTACAAAATTTAGTAATAGCTGAATACATTTGAAAATTTGAAATCTACCCATGCATCTAAATTTTAAAAAAACTTTTCGATTCGTTCTGCAATTATTTAAAACAGATTATTATTTCAGGACATATGTAGCTTTTCCGGAACAAGATGAAATAATGGGTTAAGCTGAAAGTACAAACGAATACCCATTTTCTCGTTCTTGAGAGTAATTGCGTATGCAAGGAGATTTTTTGAATTTATATAAATGCAAGTGAATCCGAGGATCTTTTTTTCTGACAGTCAAAACTTAACTGAAAATCTGGTGCAAAATTTATAGTGTCTGTAAGATCAAATCTTGACTTCTAATGAATAACTGATTTCATTAATCTAGTACAAGCGACATTGAAAAATTTTAACATGTCTGCCTCAGAATTTACAAATTTTCTATTAAATCCCACTTAAAATTCAATCTTCGAATATTTAATAAAATATATAGATCATCTTTAACATGAGTTCTGCTTTCCCAGTACTCGATTGAATTAAAGGACTAATAAAAACCAACTGTGAATTTTCGTTGAACAAGATTTTCAATGTAAGAGATGAAGTAAACTACGTGTTTAAAATTATCGTGCAACTTTTTTTTTGACGTTTTCTTGCCCCGGACAATTTTACAATGCTGATTTTTTTTATTTGTAGCATTTTTGTGTCAAATAAATTATTTATCTTTCATAAGTAATTTCGGACAGACTTGAATCTTTCTTCATTTAGCTTCTTTTTATGCAATGAAAAGTAAGTACTTTTTGTTAATCAGAAGCATTCAGCTGCAATTCTCATTAACAGTCTCATGTTAAAAGGGTGTTCCTATTTTCTCTTTAAAATCTAGAAGAGCCAAGATCATTTGTCTTTTTGATGAATAATTAATTTAAAATTTACTAGGTTGCTAAATAAGGTAATTTTGTAAATGACAAAACCTAAATAAGATTGTTCAGGAAGAGCGATTGAAGTTCTGTTAAAATCTCACAACAAAAAACTGAATACAATGCAAGTTCTTTTTTTTCCTCTAAGAGAGAAAGGGAGTGAGAGGGTTTAGAGCTTGTTTAGTCATTCTCTAAGAAGATATTCATTATCAAGCAACTATCTATACCATGTGTAATTGCAACTGAAACGAGAATTTTTAAAAACTTATAAGAGTAACTTTCTGAATTAAACTATCATTCTTATTAAGAGACATTCTTTTAAGTTGCAATTGTAAGCAAAATCTTTCACTAAGGCCGCTTAAAAGTTTTCTTTCGTTGCCTAATTAAAAGATGGGGAGTCTTAAAATCTTTTCTTTTGCTAAGTACAGATGTTCTTGACATTTTTAATGCTTCATAAAGGCAAAAAAAAAAAAAAAAAATCACTAACAGAAGTTTTCCTTCTTTCCCCTAATATTTACGAGCTGTAAGGATTAATTATGCGTCAGAAATAGAATTACGTAAAGAAATTATTATTTTTAGAAATGATTATACGGAGAACGGATGCTGCTTTTTGTGAAATTCATATTTCGGCATGGTCTTAAAGGAATTTACTCATTAAATTGCTAAAATTAATTTTTAGCTCCTTTATTTTTTATTTGAGAGGTTGCAGAAGTGTTCAGTTAATATGCAAATTTAATTTGAGAAAAAAAGCAAATTAAATATAGCGACTTTTGTGATTTGATACAAAGCATCGTAATATAGGGCAAAAAAAATTCCATTTGTACTTATCTGTAGTCGCATATGAAAATGGAGATTCTGTATTATGAACTGTATTTGAAGTAACAAAAGCATATGTTCTGTAGATTAACGTGACATTTACTACAAAAAAGTCTGAATAATTTATCCCCCTAAAATCACAACTTATGAAAAAATTAGAAGGATGTCACTGCAAGGCACAGCCGTTGCAGTCACAATATGACGTAATTCTAACGTCTTACAGGAATTACTACAGAAACACTTACCCTAAATATTTTGCACACTGCAAAAACTACATTTTACTGTAATAATCACCAAAAACAATTTCCGTATTGCAAATGCTCCATTTTTCTGTTATAATTATCGTAATTTTTTTCTGTACTGTAAGTCCTATGTTTGATAGCTACTAAGCCTATGCATTGATATGCATAGGCTTTCTAATGCAGCTTAGGCATATGCATAGGCATATGCATAGGCTTTCTAATGCAGCTGCATGTTAGAATTAACCATAGTTAACCAATACCAGCAGCATTCGATACTTCAAGATAAAATTACGACTAAAATTGAGTCACAAATAATATGCTTATTTCGGTTTTCCTACTGCAATATAAATTTCACGCTGTAGTAAAATATGCCAGAAGAGGGAATTCGGTTGCAGTTAAAGGTTTGATTACAAACCTCTACTGAATTAAAATATAAATACATATTATATATGTGCGTTATTTTCTACACTTCTATTCCAACTAGAATCATTTCAATTAATATGCAGCAAAGAGATAGGTGAATTGTCAATATTAAAGGTTTGTGAATAATCTGTTTTCGGCGATATGTTTGTATTTCAACCAGTGCTAAATCCAGCTAAGCGAATAAATTTCATTCCATAGTTATGTCAGATGCATATATCGCAGGATTTTAGGTACAGCTTATGTTCACCACTAAAAGATGAAATGTACCAAACGTGGCAAAGATCTAAACTCTCATCTAAAAATCACCTGCTTATGTTTTTATGACCATTCTGACTTATTATTATTATTGCTATAGGACAATTACTTTTCTCGCCTGATTACAAAAAGAAATTAATATTTCTGAAAAAATTAAAACCTCTTGTGTTGCCTTTAAGTCAATGTGAGAGGCAAAGGGCTAGTTTCTCCAGAAAAAACATTAAATCCCATACAATAAAACTGCAAAATTATACATTAGTATTACTCACGGAGTTAACTAAATAAAAAAATGTTATGTTACGATTAAAAAAAAATAGGTTACGGTAAACGGTATATTGAAATTTAAAATAATCCAGATTGCCTACAAAAATTTTTTGGTAGATAAATCTGGCATCAGTCTTTTGATGTGAACTAATTTTGAACTACACAATTAGAAATGAAACTGTCCATTTTAGAAAGGATTTAGATTTGAACAAGTCATATTATTCAGTTTTGGACAAAAATTAGGATTTTAAAATAAAATAAACGTCGGACCTACTCCTCCGTTCCTTGAAGTACATCGAATTTGGTGGAATACTTTAGTGCCTGCGCCTCTTCTTGCCTATGCGGCCGCTTAAGTAAGCGAAAGACTATCTGATGTTTTCATCAACGTCTACGTTAATCAAAGCAGCTCAAAGATGAAACCGGGGAAATGTGCTCCCCAAAAATGTTCGTATCTTTTGGTACCTAGTTCGACTCGTGTCTCCCAGCCTTTTTTGAAAATATTTCTTCGCAAACATCTGTATCATCTGTATTAATAAGCATCATACGGAGATGATACCGGAGGAATGCAGGATCATTGTTGAATTTTTGGAAACCTTGATTGACTCTCAATTCATTGCCACTCTCGTGAAGCTCGAGTGATATACGCACATAAACATATCAATAGATACGATTGTATTTTAATATATATGGGAGACTGCTGCAAAAGTTCATTTTCCCATGTCTGTTTTAACCCAATCTATTAACTCAATAAATCTTTGGCTTGAGGACATTTGGTAGAGAAATTACAAGGTTTTTAAATACTTTTCAACTTTTCATTCTAAAAACTACATTCTCTCAAAGATACAATAGAAATTCGAAGTTTCTCAAAACAGTTGATAGAACCCATTGTTTCAGATATCAAAAACTTCGAATGCAAACCCCAATACTGTCTATTTCTTCAGAACACAATGCATCCATAAATCAAGGAAGACAGTTAAATGCATTGCAACATTCAAATATATTGCTCATATAACGAAACCTATACTGTAAAAGCATTTTGAATAATCTTTGTAAAAGTAATGTGCTGTATTTCAACAACTATTTTAAATTTTCCGTTTCTTGCAAAATATAATTAATATGATGTTTGAAAATGTGCTTCAAAATAAGTCAGTTCCCTAATAAGGGAAGTTGAAATTGTAGACGAAACAAATCTGTACCTCAGAACCAGACTAACGTAAGTCCATTTTCGTCATTTTTCAGTAGAGGGGAAAATAGTGTATTCGACAATCGTTTTTCCCCTCTACCGAAAAAGGACGAAAATGGACTTACGTTAGTCTGGTTCTGAGGTACAGAAATAAGGGAGGAGAGTTTAGAGAACCAAAGTTATTTTATGAGGGAAATAATACTTAACATTATAAGCTAGGAATGCGACGATAAGAAAATTAGCCGATTATCCAATTAATCGGCAAGGCCGATTATTGATCAGGATTATTATTTTCAATACAACTCTTCTTCCAGTCGCTTTTTTTTCTTTCACCATTTTGATTTCAAAAATAGTTACTAATTTATTTCTGAGAGAAGATTTATTTTTCTATTTTCCTAAAATGTCATCAAATTTCATTCAGCCAATGTCCATCGATTAAAACTTAAATTTAAAAAAGGAGGAGGCTTATGTGACTACATGTTATAGTAATGTCTTCATGAAAGTGTATTTATCTACCTACAAATTTAGTTACATTCGAATTATTTACAATTTTAGTTATCAGTTTCTAGTTGAAGATACACATTAAAAAATATTTTAAATATATTTTTTCCGCCGATTAATCGGCCAAGTTTTGACAATTATATATAATTGTCAAAGTAGCTGCTATCATGGTCAAATTGTCAGTACTGCTGATTAATCGGTGCATCCCTATTATAAGCCATAGTCTAAGATAACGCGCGTGAAAAACAAGAGATAAAATGCAGTGAGAGAATTTAAGTGAAATATTTAAGACATGAATACAATTTAAGTTGATTTCAACGATGTTTGAAGGTCCGCCACAATTATGACCTCTAAACAGTGTTAAAATAATAAACAAGGTTACATTTTAAAAATTGAAAAAACTCGTTACGCTCGATAATACTATAAACAAAACTTCTTACTGTAGCGTAAAAACTTCTATACACTAATTAATGCTCATAAATAGTGATATGTTAGTAAATTTTATTAAGTTCAAGTCAGAGAGACACATAGTATTCTAGAATACCAGCAGGGCTGTATTTAAAGGGTGGGTCTTTAGGGTTCAAAACCCCACCAAAATTTTACAAAACCGTTCCCAAAAATTCTTTTTATTAGAATTATTTTTGTTGAAAAAATATTTTCAGTTATTATTCATTTACTTCAAATACATTTGAAAAAGGAAATTGTTATTATTAAAGAATTGTATCTGCTCCGTGCTTTATCTGCATTATTTCTTTTTATTGAAGGTATTGCGAGCATCATATCCTACTACACAATGTCTTCGGATTTTAGTACTTGACTCTAGTAAAAATTTCAAAATTCTTTAAGTTCAGAATTGCCAAATTTTATGTTAACATGTTTCATAGGGAACACAAACATATGAATTTAACAAGTATTACTTCGAATGAACATACATAAGTACAAGTATTTCCTCTCTTTTGAGTTCTTAAACAGACATCGAATCTTGAACAGGTGTAAAGTCATGCAAACAGAGATATTTTTTCTTAATTAATAGACAAGACATGTCAACTTTTACATTTGCTCATGTTAATGGCGTTTAAGCAGCACCCCACATTTTAGTAACCTATTGTAGCGAAAATGAAAAGAATATACGAATGAAATCAAATTTGATTGATCATATGTATTTCACGAGAAATCTGGTATAACCCTCTCCGAAACAGATATCTAATTTCAGCCCTGACTACAAGTATCAAAAATATTGTTCCAAATGTGTTCGGATACTTATAAAAGGATTACTCAAAACTCAAGTTAACCAATATTTCAGAAAAGAAGACATCTACAATACATATTTAAAAGGTAGAGTACGGAATTCATTTACAAACCTTACATTTTTAAAACGACGGTAACTTTCAATTAAAAAAAATTTACGTCATCAGTGTTTTTTTAGTTAATTAGTTGATAATTATCGCGTAATCATATCTTGAGGCAATTTCAGCGAAGAATAAAATAGCGACTTGAAGACTCCATGAATAAAAGATTAATTGGGACATTTTTTTGCTCGCTTTAATATTGAAAATTCACAAGAATTGTGCAAAAAAAAGAAAATGTTAAACACATCTTATGCATAAAAATAACGCTTTAAAAACTTAGTAGATGATCATAAAATAGAGAAGCATACAGAAAACATTTCTTAAAAAGATTTAATGCAATTATTTCTTTTTTTACTACATTCATGGAAAAACATACCTCAATTATAAATTTAAGTTTTTCCTTTTGTACCGAAAGCATATGCAAACGAAAACAAAATATACTGATTTTATTTTTTTAAAAAATGCAATTTTATTAGTTGGCATTTTTTTAATGTAACAACAAAATGCTTGTTTTTATACTTGTAGGAGAATTTTTCCAAAAAAGTTTGAAACATTTTTTGACTTCTTATATTTAATTTCATGCAGAAATGGAAAAAATAATAAAAATAAAAGCAATTTCGTGTATGAAGTAGCAAATGTTATAATTAAATATTAACTTTTATTGCAGTATAATAACAATTCAGAACATAAGAAAAATAAAAGGGAAAAAGTAGAAAGGAACCATTAAAGTATTACAAATTAATGAAGGAACAAAACGTGTTGCATTTTTTGAACGAGAGTAAACAATACTATATAAAAATGATTTCCTGTTTATTTTATTTATTTATTTATTTTTCACTTTATTTATCTATGTTTTTACACGATAATGTGATTCATCACGCCATATATGTTAAGTGAGAAATCATATTCGATTATTTATTTATTGTTACTCTGTTTATTTACTTGTGAGGCCAAATTTTATCATAAAATAATTGATTTTGGTACTCTCTCATCGATGAACAAAAAGAAAAAGATTAAAAACTGATGAAATAAATATTCATTATTTTTAGCTAACATAAAAATAATGGCATTAAATTCTGGTATTTAATGCTAGTACTGTAACATATTGACAGCACACTGTATTAAATACTGATATTAAGAAACTATAATGAAACACGAGATACTTGTGATAGGTATCTTTGAATATAAAATGCCAGAATAATAGTAATATTTTTTAAAAATTCTTCTTGCCATTGCTGCCCCATTTGCATAGGAAAGGGCAAAACTGTATAAAGCTGAAGCATTTAATCCTTCGTATTTCATTTTATATGTCAAATAATTGCCTCACAATGCGTGTTATACTAAAACTTTGAAATCTTCATACGTTTCTGTCACATTAACTGAATATGCTAGTGGGACCTAGGGCAATTCATTTCTATTATGCAATGATATAATTTGTAAACTAGTTTTAGAAGAATTAATACAATGTCTTACCCAATGCGTTTAATGTTCAAATGTGAACATGCCAATCAGATTCAGGTCTATTATAGTATTTTACCTGAGAGTAAAAATCTAAATTCTTCTTGCTTACATTCAAACTCAAAGATCACAAAAAATAATTCGTTACGGGTATTGTTTATCATGACACCTGCCGTCATTAAGACAGACCACCATGTCACCAATGCAGTAACTTGATTATTTTTCTCCTTATTGTTTTTTTTTATTATAAGATTTAAACTGTTAATTTTGAGTTTTTATCCCAACGTGATATAAGAAAACATGGGAAAATAAAAACTTTAAAAAACTATTATTATACAAAAACTGAGTGATTGAAAACGACAAAATTAAAATTTGAAATCAGCGTCAAAAATTACCTCAGAATCACTATTAATATTTCATGTGGCAAAGTCTTTGTTTTCCAGTGTTATGCTCTTTATATAATTTTATTTTTATGAGAATATTTTTTTACTAATCATGTATGCAACAAATTCACGAGGCTGTACAACTGTAAATTTTGAAGAAATTATCCAGATATTTTACAGAAAAAATCTGTTCGTAATAAAATAAAGGATTTCTCAGTTTTTTTTAATTATTTATTTTTTAAATCCGTAACTGTTTATAAGCGTGTTAACAGTTAACGATCGCTTGATCGCATGATAACACGTTTTTCTTCAAATCTTCGAAATTTCTCCCGCGTTTTTAGATTTTGGTTTCTCGCGCACGAATTTTCCAGCTATATTTATTTAAAAGCGAGTAAATCTTACATCGTTTAAAACGTCCATTTCATCGCATCCTAATCAATATTTCATTATTGTGTTTTTAGTTATCTGTAACACAAGCATATTCGGAAATTTACCTTAGTATATACATGTAGTAGTAGTAGTATAGTAAAAAAACGGAGAGGCTTAAAAAATTACGGAAGATTTCTGTAAAATAAATGAAAAAAAAGCTAAAAGCTTTTTTCTGAAAATTTGACAAATTTTTTTTACAGTGTATGACCGAAATTTTAAGTTGAGCATCAGCATTGTAAACGGCGATTTTCGGTCAACGTAAGAGAAATATGTTGCCACCATTTCAGCGCATAATAACATGTTCTTCACCTTAATTTCCGTACTCATAAAAAGTGGAAGATAAACTGCTAAACAACAACAAAAACCATGTTTTTGTCTTGCTACCTTTTTTTTTTCTTGCGTGTGAGTTTATCAAACGCAAAACATTGACGTCCAGGAAATTATAATCCAGAACTAAAAGAAAAATGATCGGCTGCGGAATATTCTATCTCAATAGATGGCAGCACAAAACAATCCAATCAATCATGAAATTTTTTCTTTTAAAAGAAAAAACACGATATTTCACGTAAGGAAACCGAATTTTTAAACTCACTCTTGAATTACTTTTTAAAATTGTTTTCCTGATAAGTTAATATTTTCATGGCTTAAGTACGAAGAAAGTTCAAACATTTAAGCAAAATAAAAAAAGAAAATTAAATGCACAAGTTGGAAAAATAGCTTATATTTAAATTAAAAAAAAAAGTGACGCAAAATCTGTCTTTTCTCTGTTAATTTATTAAAAATTACAAACGAGCAAGAAAGTAGTATATAATTTTGTTACTGTCATTTGGTCGAAATATCATATTATAATTAGTATGTAAAACGATTTAATTGAGAACAGATAACTCCCACACTTTCTTATCTGGAGAAAGTAAATCTGTTACTGAGGAATGTTTGGTGGAAGTTGGCTATAAGATTACTATGTCACTATAGGGAGGTATTTATCGACACATGCCATGCGACGTAAATATTCTTCTTTGAAAAATAGTTGATGTAGCTGAATCACCATTTGATAATATTCTTTTGCCTCCAACACAAAATATCATATTGAGTACATTTGCAGTGCTTTATTTGGAAAAGGATTTGCAAGCACCTGATCCTACACTGTGCGGATGAGGATGGCGGTTGATGGAGAATTTCACACGATATCAACAGACGTAAGCCGAGCACCAGAAAAAATTGTTAAGCATGATTAAGTGTGCCTACCAAAATCCATTGGAAGAGGCATGCAATGCAAAAAATATACGAAAAAGGTCGTGTCGTCGATTTGGAATACCATGAGGACTACACAAACAAAGAAGGCATTTTGAATTTGAATGAAGATAAGATTTGATTTTAATGATGTGCTGTGCATATTTTATTTCATAGAAACTCCTTTAACTGCATGATCTTTTCAAGTTTTAGATTTTGTTTAATATTTTTTACAGAATTTTTTTAAAGGTATTTATATATTTTTTAAAAAGTATGTTTAGTTAACTTTTTTCCAAAAATGTAGTCAAAGGCAAAGTTATCCACGGTTTTCAAGCAGCTTAAATTACTAAATGGCGTAATTCAGCACACTAAAATATTTCAGTTTTTTTTTTTTTTTTTTCATTTTTCATTATTTCTTTTTAATTAATCTAAATCATCATATATATATTTTTAGTATGACATTTTCTTTCATTTGGTAATAGAGATGATTACTTTTTTGGGAGCTCTGGTATCCATTGCCTGCTATTCAGAATTCCTAGGCTACAGCTTTACTTGCCGTTATCGAAATGTAACATCTTTACAGTCTACCAATATTTAGCAAGTGAAAAACGTCGCCAAATTTAGCGAGTGTCGGTGAGTAATAGAATAAATCCTTTGCGCACTTTGTAGATTGATATTCTGCCACATGCATACAGAGAGATTGCATTGCACCTTCAATTGTATGCTAGGCTATGCTAATTTGAAGTTTTTCTTTAAAGTTCGCAGATCTTGAGACATTATTATTCGATAATAGAAGTTCGAAAGAATGTATTATCTGCGTAAAAAAGGTTAATGTTTTCTTTGAATTGATATATTTTTTACATAATTCTTGTGTTTCTTAAGTAAGAAATATTTGTTGCGTGTATCTAAAGATACAAAAGTAACGGAGAGTACTTTTTTGAAGTCAAATAATAAAAATAAATGAAATACAAATGGTTACCCAACGAATGACGGTTAGATTATTAAATTATATTAAATTAAAGTAGTTAGGTAATTGTAATATAAACTAGAAGAGTTATTTCGTAGTGAAAAAATATAAAAAATGTGTTTAAACCAATAGTTAATGCAATGACACAGCACCGTTCGATAAGCTATTTACTAAACTAAAGGAAAAGAAAATGATTGAAATTGTTTGCCATTCTCTAAGAAATCGAAATATAATTATTATTAGCATAAAGGAGATGCCCTCAGATACACATTAATACCAGATTCCTAACAGTATTCACAGTAAGAATTATTTATGGTCTATTCAAATTTCATTTTACTAAAAAAGAAAAATAAATGATTTAAAAACAAAGAAATCAACTTACCAACTTTTTGTTTTTATAATGAAACATCAAAATTGACTTACCTAAAAATACAAAACAATAACATTAGTTAAACCTAAAAAAGTAGATACACGTTTTTCAAAACGTCATTACATTAAAAAAATCGTGCAGTTAAAAATGCTTTTATACATTGTTACCTTTCAATAAAAGTAGAATGACTGAGGGTAATTCCCGATCATTACACTTCTGGGGTGAATATTGATCACCTTACTTTTTTTTTTTTGAAAAACATATATGACGGAAATAGGAAAATATTCTAGACAGTTTACCTCAATATGATTACGTCTTCGAAATTGTTATAGGCTATTTTGTTGAAAAAATTAACCTTTTTTAAAAACTGCTAACTAAACTTGATTATTCAAGGATGATTTCCGAACTATGCATATATTTGCAAAAATCCCCCTTCCTGTCTTAAAATTCCTTAATTTGTAGTACTTTTTTAGAGTTAATCTGAAAATAGTGTTAGCTTTTGATTATCGCGTCAACGTCCATTATAAATATAAAAATTAATTACTGTGAGTTTTAACAAATGTTGCCTCTTGCAAGTAGGTAGTTATTGATCACTGGCGTAATTGTTGAACACGTGCCTCTTTTGATGTAAAAATAATCATAAAAAGATAATAAATATATAATTCTAATTTCCTAAAGAGAAAACCAATGTTTATTAATTGCAAACGCAACAAAAACTGCAAAAATATTAAGGAAATAGAGAAAAGACAAGCAACAGGTTAATGAACTGGACTCAAAGATATTTAGGTATTTCAAAGTGTTGATTTTTTTTCTTTTTTTTCAGTAAAGCATTCTGTCTGCTGCTTAACTGAGACTTTTGAGTTTATTAATTTCAATTAAGGTGTTGTTTATAAATTATAGTTGTGTAAATATCTTCAAAATGTATGATTTCAATTTAAAAAAGAAACAATAGTTGCAATAAACTTAATCTGGTAACATTGTGAAGGCTATGCAGAGTCTAATCACAGCATTAGGACGCTGCCAGGTTGGGCATACCCCTCGGTAGGTGACCATTAATTTGTGCAAAAGTAATCATGAAATGTCCAGGAGTCAATTACTGATCATTAAATACTTTGAGTGCAAGTTTTTGAAAAATGGATGTTAGCATTTCTTTTTAAATCAAGAATTACTCCGGGTCACCCTACTAGCAAAAATAAAATATTACTTTCAAATAAGGAAAATACATACATCAAAATAAAAACTTACATACAAAGCTAGAAAATTCGTACAGGTACTGCTAAAAGTCTATGACATAAATCAAATAAAAGAACTGAAACCACACATCTTGAAAATATAATCACAATCAACAAAAATTTAGCGCTTCGCAACTCATTTATATCCAACTCTGTAAAAGACATATTTACATCGGATTTCTACAATGCCAAGTCTGCTGAAAACGTTACACAATGCTTCTTTACAAAATTAAAACAAAGCCAATATAAATCTACGAACTTGAGCTCGCTCGAGTTTTATTTCTGACAAAACTTTTGCTGACTGAAATTAATTCAAATTTTTATCATTGGGGTTGAAAGAGAATCTCATAAGTGGAATTTGAAAAGAAATATAAACGCAGACGAACTTACTCTATTAAGTTTCAGAATTTCTCAAGCTTGTAATTGAATTTTATAGTAAGTGTTTTTTGTTAAGTTGGTTTTAAAGACGATTATCATTTTGAAATGTATGAGCTAGATCATTAATTAAGATAATACACGTAAGAGATCTTGCAAAACTTTGAAAATATCTAATGCAAGTGAAGGAATTCTAATTTGCTTAAAAAAGAAAAATTATTTTTTAATCAGACCGAATGTATTTCAATGATTTTTGTTATACTTGTTCTGCGCGAGTGGCACAAACTTCTAAGTCGTTACAAAAAAGGAATATTAATTACAATGTTGTTTATTTATAAAAATGTAAAATAAATCAAGGCTGAACACAAGCAAGCATTGATTGCTCCGATAGCCGGGACCGCCGTTACAACCAGGATGCAACTTTTTCAAAACCATGTTTTCCCGATCTACAACCAGTTCGCATATTTCAGATTTTTAGTCTGCATATTGCAGATAAAGTTCCGTCGTATTTTGAAATTACACTCGCATCTTAACTAAAAAATCATTGAAAATCAAAACTCATAAAATAGAAATACGAATTTGTTTCAAAGAGAAGTCAACCGTGGTCTATTGGCTTCATAAAAGTATTAGTTTTTCAGAAAAAGTTCTAAATGTACATGTACAAGTAGGAAATGTTTTTAAAAATTAATCTTAATGTAAATATAAGATAATATATTTTTTTTACCACAAATATTCTCTTTCCAACGGGACCAAAAATTCGTTTGACCTCAATTTGAATTGAAGTTCGTGAGTAAACCTTTTCAATTGCATCGGAAACAGCGTTATATTTTAATCTTAATTTTGTTATTTTTTAAACGGAGATGCAGGTTTAAGAATGGTAGGAATCTTATCTCTAATATTTATTTTGGTTCCGGAAGTGAAAGAAAGGCCATAAAAAGTTGAAACCAAAGCAGAGCATGAAGATAGTTTTAGTTGCTGCCGAGGGACTCATTCAAAAACAGAGCAACGTTTGGTGCCTGAAAAATGTTTCCTTGTTTACAAGCTTAAAGTGCTCCTGTGTTTCTTTTGAAAATATATGTTTCAAGACCATCAGAGGAAAACTCGTTTCACTGTCTGGTTTATTTTTCCAAACATTGACACATATACTCGTAGTAGCATTAAAATTACAAAACACTAGTAGAAAATGATTAAAATGGTATTTTTTGATATAACGCTTTTTTAAGAAAAATAATTTTTAATTATTTAAAATTAAGATAAAAATCTAGGTAGCAATAATAAAAGTAATATTTGTCAAAACTTAAAAATACATACTGACAATAGTAAATAACATTTTGAAAGTATTATATTTGCTATTGAATATAATGTAACGTTAGTTGAGTTAACGTGTTAACATTGGTAAAGCTCAAGAGTTCATGTGAAAAGTTACTCAAAACATTTATTCATGAATTCTACCTTCCCAGCTATTTTATGTGCATTTAGATGTTTTCATTTACCCCCTAATTACAGTACTCTGGGGTAAATAGAATAAACAAAGTTTTTTTTCCTATTTATATTTTTAGAAGATTGAATTTGATTTAAAATAGTCTTTCGTTATTTACAAAAATTCAGACTATAATTAACCTTCTTGTGTCATTTTTCTTTTAAAAGGATTTCAGGTAACGTTTACAGTATTAAGTACCTCGCATGCAACCTACTATCCAAGATTGTTGGTGTAGAACTTGTGAAGCACCTAAACTAGTAGTTCGCTACCTGGTTGCATCTTCCCCAAAAAGACGATTTGGATCCTTAAAGAGAAGATAGACTCTTGACGTGGAATAGGGAAGCGATGAGTGTTTAAAACATAAAATAATTTTATAAGCCGGCGAATATTGGAACTGAAAACTCATATGAAATCGATTATTCAGAGTTCAAACAAGGAATCCCCACTTTAAAGGCAAAGAACAAATCAAAGTTCAATAGATTCCTCCTAACACACCGGTTGAGCCTTAAAGAAGTATTTCTTTATTCATTGCAAACTTTCTGAAGTCTCATTCTTTTTCTTGCTGCTTTTTATTTTAAGTGTCAGCTTTTTTTTTATTTCCCCGATATTATAACTTTCAAAACAAAATAATCTCATGAAAAAATTTAATTTTTTATTAGTAATTCAGTAGTTTTAGTTAAGTATTTCCGTTCTAATAGCTGTCGGTTCATTTGGCAAATAAAAAGAAAAAAATACTTTTTTTTTAGTAATTTTTTGAGTTTTATGTTATTGGATAAATTGCTTCATAAGATACGTTTCAATTCAATATTACTGATGCTCATTAGCGCCAACTTGCAGTTTTTTCAAGGAAAATCGGGGAGGGGATAGGTGTCAGTCATTGTCTAAAGGGGAGCAGTGGACTCAAAAAGGTTGATAACCACTGATCTGAATGGACTATAAATAGTGTAATTACCTACCTACATTAACCTCATATAATTAGAAATGCTCGGTTTTTCCATTTAACCCCTAATATGTCGGGTAATAGGAAATATGTTGTCATTCGCTAAGAAGCACTTATAAAAAGTCACATTTTTCCTACCCAATTATTCTAAGAGTATAGCGTTGAATACAATGCCTAAAAATTTATTTCTCAATTCATCCCAAAAAAAGGGAAGATTCTAAAGCTTAAACATTGAAATTCTGTTTCCCTTTATCCCAAAGGACCTCACGCCTTTTTCAAATTTGTGTATAAAAGAGAAATACAAGTGGATTTTAAAACTGTCAACATTTTACTTATCCTTTCCTATCATAACTTTAACGATACTAATTTGCACGTACGTACTGAACGGTGTGATACATACTTACTTTCCTTAATCGTTAGTTTCAACAACACTTAATTATTCATGTACAGCTCAATGGAGAATGTGATACACGTTTTCAAAGCATTAATTAAAGATTTAAGAAACTTAATTGAAGTCACGAGTCAACTTTATGGTTTTATGTATGTGTGAAACGAGCTCGTTTATCATTTTGCGTAATTATGTAGTTGTAGCAGAATTGGAGGAGGATTCGGGATAGTTAATTATTCTTCTAAGCCACTCCCATATGCAGTCACCCAGTAAGCAAACGTTGTCTGTTATAAAGCTTATATTAAAGAGGTAAACATAGTAATCTAATATTATATTATATTCTTTTATGGAATTCAAAGTAATGTAGTTCTACAATATTATCGTCGATAGGTAAATGGAGTAGATAGAACGGTGATGAAAGTCCAAAATTTTGAGATTTGAACTGAGCACGAACTTGGATTGCTCTGTTAAGTCTAAAAAATGAAGCAAAAAAAAAACAACATTAACAACAATATAGTGAACCTCTGAGATGCCGACTTACGACATCGACAATATTTCCTTGTTTTTCGGATAAGAACAAGAAGTTCTGTCAAGAACTAAACGAGCCTACTTTCCCGTACATCGACATCGGCATTGTAGCATCTGACCAATATTCTCTTGATTATCTGAAACTAAAAATTATGTCAAACATATCTTTTTGCACTTAAAGCTGATTTCTGAAAGCAAAATATACCCCTCTCATCAGATAAAATAAACACGTAAAAAGTAAACAAACGAGTCAATAAAGTTTTGTCGCACCTTTTAAAGAATGTAACTGTTATAGTTCTTCGTAGAAAAATTCCACAATCGTTTTCCAAAGAAAAATAAATAAATAAATAAAATAAAAGTACAAAGAACTTCAAAACACATTTTATCAAGGAAAGAAAAAAAAACTCGTTCGTTAATAAAATGTCTTGAATTTCATTTATAATCCGTTGCCAGTTGTTAAATATAAAAAAGGAATAAAATGCTCTCGTGAATGAAAAATTTTTGTTAACAAAAAAAAAATCGTCTGATAAAAAAAATAATAATAATAATAAATTAAACAAAACAAATAAATAAATAAACAAAAAATCGTCTGCCCAGTCAGTCATTTTTTCTGAGCCTGCATTTCCGCCATGTTTGCGGAGTCGGAGTCGGAATCAGAGTCCTCACAGAAGATTATTCAGAAAAGTACTTTACAATACATTATTTATCAAAACCATTTTCTTACAAAGTTAGTTTGAATTAAATCCGCCTTGAAGTTCCGAATCAACATTCAATTTAAATTTCTTCGTAGGCGCTCATGTTAAAATTTTTTCTGAACGGTTCATCATTGCACGAAAAATGGTTCAAATTGAAAAGTGAAATATAGGAATGAGCCTCTCCGAGATCTTTCGAACAAAAAAAACGTTTATTCAATTCGGACGGTTCACTTAAAAGTTATTAGGTGAGGAAAGGTTGTTTGAACTGTTCAATGTTGAACGAAAAAAATGTTCAAATTGAAAATTTAAATACGGTAATGAAGCATCCTTGCCGAGATCTTTTGAACAAAAAAAAGTTTGTTTAAATCGGACTGTTCATTCAAAAGTTATTAGGTGTGAGAGCTTGTTTGAACGGTTCAATGTTGAACGAAAAATTGTTCGAATCGGAAATTTAAAAACGGGGATGAAGTATCCTTGGCGAGATCTTTCGAACAAAAAAAAGTTTATTCAATTCGGACGATTCACTTAAAAGTTATTAGGTGAGGAAAGGTTGCTTGAACTGTTCAATGTTGAACGAAAAATATTTCAAATCGGAAATGTAAATACGGGAATGAAGTATCCTTGTTAAGATTTTTCGAACAAAAAAAAGTTTGTTCAAATCGGACTGTTCATTAAAAAGTTAGTATCGCGAGGCAGGTTGTTTGAACGGTTCAAAGTTGAACCAAAAATTGTTCAAATCGAAAAATCAATATGGGAATGAGCTGTACTCGCCGAGATCTTTCCAACAAAAAAAAAATTTGTTCAAATCGGAATGTTCATTCAAAAGTTATTAGGGGGGGACAGACAGACCGACCGACCGACCGACCGACCGACACACAAATTCCCCATCTCAATACCCTACTTTCAAATTTTTAATTTTTCGATATTTATTTCATTTGTTTTGTTTCTTTTTGACTTCTTTTTACTTGGCGATATTTTTTGAACTTGGCGATATTTTTTGGACTTGGCGACATTTTTTGGACTTGGCGACATTTTTAGATGCATTAAGCCAATTTTAATGCTTTTTTCGTCTTTTTTATTTTTAACGGGAAAGTAGGCTAAAGAGGATAATGAGTGGATTTGAGTTGGAATTCTTTTGCAAAACAACTAAGAAAATAATCCAACCAAATTCAGTACCAATTACTCTCCCTATTATTTGTCAGAGGTAAACTTTCCAGAGGAGCACTATAATCTATCTATATGTATAAAGATGACGGTGTTTGTTTGTTTGTTCGTTTGTAACCGCTGGCCAGAAGCCCTCACAGCACCTACAGACCTGAAACTTGGCTCAAAAATTCGAACGTATCCCAGTAAAATGCACCTTGAAAGCCAAATTTTTAATTTCGAACTAGTTATTTTTAAATTAATCCATTAGTCTCATTTTTGGTGTATCCGCCATAATTGAGGGGGGAAAATCTTCCCACACCCCAAAGCATTATATATCACTGGAAAGGGTTTTTTTTCTGAAAAAGAAAAGTTGTAGCACGTTTCGGTCCGTTAATTACGACAGGAAATATTAATTAATCAAATTTAGCCGATTTTCAAGGCATAACTCTGTATGCAATACTGAAACACTAGGTCCATTTTCCAGATCAGTTGCTCTTTTGTCCCTGAAGTTACTTTGTGGTTTAAATTAGCGTATAGATTTAAGCCTTGAAAATTTATTCAATTTGATTAATTAATATCTCCTGTTACCTACTTAACTTTCTGTCTTTTATATTTATTTGGCGAATTGATTTAAACTTTAACATGACTTTAAGTGGAATTTAAAAGGTTGTGGAGCGTATTTGAACTAAAGAATATAATAATTTTTCTTCAGAGGGGGTTGGAGTAAATTTAAATTTATTCAGTTGACTTCCTTTACATTTTTTGCACGGGCATCGCCGTGCGGGTACTGCTAGTAATATAATAATAATAACAATGAATTTACCAATATTAGTGGGGGCAAACCTAAACTGCCAACGCCGTGAAGACTACACATATCCTATTCACAGCATTATGACGCTGCAAAGTTAGGTTTGCCCCAACTAGTCGCATTCAAACAATGTACACTAACCGAAACCGATATTCAGGTGAGTATGACAGTGGTGTAAGTCCGTTTCCATGTCGCCTGATTGGACCAGAAGCTAGAGGTTTCTGCTAATAGGAGCATCACTCATTCATAATGGTCCTTGCTTGAATTTGACTTTTATTTAGTTTAGCAATCTCATGCAAAGTAACTATGGTGTAAGTGTAAGTCATTTAACCATTTATGCCCCAACGGGACTCAGAAGTCCCGCTTATATTAATTTAGTATTAAGAATCCTAAAAGACGGGAATCATGCTGACTCTTTTAAGTACCACTCCTTGTACTTCGCTGGGAGACCGACAGATGGTACCTGCAATCGGAAACAGTTTTCTTGGGGGCCCAAGGCATAGAAGGCCTTAGATCCTACTGATTTTCAAAATGTGCTAAATTAATTTGGGACATAAAGGGTTAAATCTACTCCAAATTTCTCACTGTCACAATATTTGTTAATTTATTATAGCACAGGGGAAAGGGTGACTTCTTCGCAAGGACCGTGCCCGGATGGAATTGGTATCTACCCTATCCTCTAGATTACTTGAGGCCCTCGTATCGCATTCTTCAAAATCCAATTCCATCCGAGAAATTAAAGTGAATATAGCTTCACTGTTAATTAACTTTCTCGATAACAATCTATGGTAGCCGTCTTCTTCTTCTTTTTTTTTAAAATTTCCCTAAAATAATTATGTTCAGAGAGTTGTTGTTTTCGGTTGCCAAACAGCTAAGATATTTCACCAGAGTGAAGTTACTGGCAAATAATTTTACAAAAACGTGTGAGTGAAAGTCACATAGTCAATAGATCCTTTACCAGCTCAAAATCATTAATGAGACGTCCATGAAGATTTTAACGAAACCCTAATATGCACAGTGACTAAAATTGGACCGTTCTGCTAAAGCTCTGTGACGGTCACGAAAAGAAGAGTGTGGCGGCCACACATCAATGGTGCAAAATTCATTAATAGGTCGTAGCAACTTACAAATGTTCAACACGCACGGACGTCTTCATACTGTCACAAAATAACGGTTCGCAAATTAATTTTGCAGTGACATCTCAGGCTGAAATTATTTATAACGTGACACTAATACTTCGCATCGTAACTCCCATGAGAGGTAACAGTCGCGTCACTTTGTGACTTTGACAAGTGAGGTTGACAACGAGGTTCCTGACATAGTGTTCTTTACACAGAAAATACATTCTAAAAGATTGCGTACCCCATTGCATTGCCCCATTTGCTTATTTGGGCACTAAAGAAGGAGGCTGTTTCCTCCGAAATATGTTTGCCTCTTTTAAAACTTTTAATCTTATTTGTGCTTTTAAACGTTGCTTCTCATTTTACTTAATTTTAAAAGAGTACTTTTTAAAAAATAAATACCGTGAGAATTAAAAAGAATCGTTAGAAACTGTATTTTCTTATGTACCATTCCAATAGTCCAATAATTGTCTATTAACTTTTCTTGTGTAGGAATTTTAATATTAAGGTTGTAATAAACATAAATATATATAAGTATACGATTTATACAGGGTGTCCACTCCAATCGTGGACCAATAGCTAATTTCTAAACCGTTAGAGATAAGCATATAGTTTATTTAGGAAAAAATCTCCAAATTATGAAAGGAATTTTGGGTCTATTCAATGTTTTTCAAAAAATCAAATTTTGAAAGAGTTACGAAATTTAAATTTTTATACAGCCCCCCAGTCCTATCAATCATATTTAGTAAAACATTCTTGACACTGTAACGTTTAAAACTAAAAAAAAATCACTCTTCTACCACAAAAATTGACCGAGTTATGACGTTTTGAAAAATCAAGATTTTGCATTATTTCATGACGTCATCGAGAGATCGCTTAAGGGACCGTATGCGAAATCCTTCAAAATCTTGATTTTTCAAAACGTCATAACTCGGTCAATTTTTGTGGTAGAAGAGTGATTTTTTTTTAGTTTTAAACGTTACAGTGTCAAGAATGTTTTACTAAATATGATTGATAGGACTGGGGGGCTGTATAAAAATTTAAATTTCGTAACTCTTTCAAAATTTGATTTTTTGAAAAACATTGAATAGACCCAAAATTCCTTTCAAAATTTGGATATTTTTTCCTAAATAAACTATATGCTTATCTCTAACGGTTTAGAAATTAGCTATTGGTCCACGATTGGAGTGGACACCCTGTATATGCGTTGTACAACCAACGTATTGTTGGGTCTAAAGACCTTTATTTTTGTTCCCAGACTCGCAGGGCTATGTGTTACTAAAATTATAAGTACAATTTAAAAGTAAAATTAAAGCACGAACCTCATCTCCCCACGTTTAATCGATCATGCTGGCGCAGCACACTTCAAACCAATCGCGGCCATCTTCCAAATCAAAACATAAGAGTTGAGTTGTTGGTGTTCGGCTGCTGCATAGTTTTTCGAAGTTCGAGTCTGGTGTTTAGTGGAGGAAAAACCAAAGTGGCTCATATGCTAATGAGCAGGGCAGTACGGAAATCAAATGTGACGTCTGCTGACGCACCTACCACTATAAATAGCGGGCACTACCGATGCTCTCTCTCTTCTCTTCGCTTTTCACCTAGTCAGCCTTGAGCTGTGGTGCTCTCGCTGGTAGCTGCGTAGGCAGCGTGGTGCTTCCGATGATGTTAGCCATGCTTGGCTTGAATTACAGTGTGTTGCTTGTAAATCCACTTCATAGCTTTTTAAATTAATGAGCTCAACTAGTTTTCGTCTTTAAAAGTTTTTTCCAGCAACAGCTAAAAGCTACTAAGTCCTGGACCATGATGTCAGTGATTGAATTTGGCCAGGTGAAGAGTGGCAAGTTATTTTTTCTTAGTGGCCGGGTTCCATCTGTTTAATGAACCCGGGGACAGCTGCTGCTGACGTCGAAGATCATTGATGTGTTGGAGCGTCGCCAGCAGACGGATAGGGCCAGCCTGATTGTACCGAGCCAGGGGCTCAAGTTGCCTGATTCCCGGGACGTGTCATCGAATGCTGGAGCTCAGACTTGGTGACATTCAACCTATTTTATTATCTACTGACTTTCAACTACCTACATTAGGCAGCTCTTTTTGAATTGTTTTTAGAACTTTAACTTTAACTTTAATTCAATGTTTGAGAAATAATAAACTTAAGTATTCTTTGGAAATATTGTCTTCTTAACTTGTCTCTTCACGGACACTATCACGGCGCATTTAATTTTTCATGGCTTTAACTTAGTTTTGTCTCCTAGAGACTTCAAACTAAATTTAAATTAAAACCATTAGTGGTAACCAAAGCCAACAGTGGTAGCAGAGCGTCAAGTAGCAGAAGCTATTAGGTCAAGTGGCCGTTTTTTTTGAAGCGAAAGTTTTTCTATTTCCAGGAATATGGATAGGGATTATCGAATAATTGTTAAACTGAATACCCAGAATTGGCAATCTTGGTGTCGTAATATGAAAATGATCCTAATTGAAAGAGATCTTTGGGAAAATACCCAGACAAAATTGGGGGAAGCGGCAACGGCCGATGAAAAGAAAAAACGGGGCCAGGCAATGGCAATTATCTACCTGAACGTGGAGGAAGATATTAAGCATTTAATCAATGATTTGGAGGATCCCCACGAAATTTGGAATGCTTTAAAATTAAATTTTGAACCCCCATCTTTAGCCAGGATTGCTGCATTATGGGAACAATTTTTTTCAACTCGTATAAACGAAGATGAGTCAGTTGGCATGTTTGCCGCGAGGTTAAAAAGTATTCTGCGCCAGCTAGAGGACGCGAATTATAAAATGGATGAAAAACTTAAAGCTTTTCAATTAATTAGAAACCTTGGTCAAAACTTTAGAAGTATTGTTCAGACAATTTACAGGTGGGACGAATCAAAGTTTACTTTTTCAAAAGTTTTGGAAGAACTACTCGCTGAGGAGGGTAGGAATAAATTTTTGGGGGATGAATCTGAGAATCTAACATCGGGGGGAAGTACTTTTTTGACTCAAAAGAAACCTAACGTGGAGAGGAGAGGTTCAGGCTTTAAAAGTAAAGTCTGTTTTTCGTGTGGCAAAAAAGGCCACATTTCTAATCAGTGTTGGAGCAAAAATAAAAAATGGAACCCCCAAAGAAATCAGAACTCCCAAAAGAAAAATATTCCTCAAGCAGCTATGCTCTGTACAATAAATGAAGTAGAGGCCCACAATACTAATGCAAATTTAAGCAATAATGATTTTCTTTTTGATAGTGGAAGCACGTTCCATTTCGCGAAAGATAGAAATTTGTTTTGCGAATTTCAAGAAATTAAAAATACTAAGTTAGAAGTTGCTGTGGGCGGAGCTGAAGGAAAAATTGAGGGTGTAGGAAAAATAAAATTTCAAGTAATATCAGATAATGGCCCAGTAATTATTATTTTGAATAAAGTTTATTTTGCTCCATCGCTGAGGAGAAATTTGATCTCTGCGTCAAGTATCGACAGTATGGGTTTCAAACTCAGATGGTACCCAGGCAGAATTTGTGTTTTTAATAAGGATAATGTTAAACTTTTCACTGCTCACCTGGAGGATAGACTTTATTTTGTAAAACCATCATGTTTTTTGTTCGATAAAAATATGCCTCAAGCCAATGTATCTGAAGGAAAGGGTTTAGACTTGGAATTGTGGCATAATAGATTTTGTCATATAAATTGTAATACTATTTTAGAAACTGAAAAACAAAATTGTGTCTATGGCCTACATATAAGTAACAGTAAAGTTAGCAGGTGTGAACCATGCATGTTAGGGAAAAAACGTAGGCGTTCGTTCAAACCCATCCCAGGACCTTATACAAAGGCCCCTCTTGAATTGATTAGCATGGATTTAATGGGACCCCTCCCACAGGAAAGTTTTAATGGTAACTGGTACATTTTTTCTTTAATCGATGATTTTTCAAGAAAAGCAACAGTGTTTTTCCTTAGAACCAAGGATGAAGCTTTTGATTATTTTGTACGCTACCAAAGGCGGGTAGAAAGATTCTTGGGGAAGAAAATTTTGGCCGTAAAATCAGATAATGGGGGGGAATTTGATAATGAAAATTTTAAGAATCATTTCAGGAAAGAAGGGATTAGGATTGAACGAACGAACACGTATACACCAGAACAAAATGGAATGGTAGAAAGATACAATTTAACCTTAGCCAGTGCCATGAGAACTATGCTAAAATCAGCCGGGTTGTCCCAGGAATTTTGGACAGAGGCTGTAATGTGCTTTAACTACGTCCGCAATCGTACAGTGTTAAAAGGTAGGGGAAAAACCCCATTTGAGTTGTTCTGCGGTAGAATTCCTTCTGTGAAACATATCCGTAGATTTGGGTGCGTTGCCATAAGAGGCCTACCCAAGCATAAGTTGAAAAAATTCGACATGCGTGGGAAAAAGGGCATTATGATGGGATATGCGACTCAAACCAAAGGGTACAGAATCTGGGACGTAGAAGAAAGGCGAATTTTTGAAACCATAGATGTAATTTTTCTCGAAGATGAAAACTGGGGGGCAGAAAAAAATGAAAATTTTCAAAAGAAACAAAAAAGGGGGGAAAATTACTCTTTTGTGAGACCGCTAAGTGAAATAGAGTCAGAAAGAGAAATTGAAAATATCGGCTCACCAGCCCCGAGCAAAAGAATAGAATGGGTTCGGAAAGCAGTGAAGAGGAAAAAGGAAAAGAGGCACGATATATACTACGGGATAAAAGGGGATGATAAGGTAAAATTGAGGTCAGTTCCCGATGCTAAAAAGTATTGTGAAAATAACAACATTCCTTTTGACCCAAATTTTTTCAATTTTTCCACTAAAGACCCAACTTCAGGGGAGGTAGGTGAGATAGTAAGTGAGGATAGCGAGTCAGAAAATCAAAATGAGGTAACTCCAGAGGCAAACCTGACAGAAGTGTTAATTCCTCAGTCTTATAGCCAGTGCATAAAAACCCCAGAAGTCGAGGAATGGAAACAATCCATGGCAGAGGAAATGAAAGTAATAAAACAGAGGGAGGTGTGGGAATTAGTCCCTAAACCTAAAAATAAACCAATCCTCAATAGCCGGTGGGTGTATGATATCAAAAGAAATGACAAGGGGGAGATTGCACGCTTTAAATCGAGATTGGTAGTAATGGGAAACAAACAGGTAGCTAACGAATCCTACACAGAAGTTTTTGCCCCAGTTTTAAATTTTATATTAATTAGAGTGTTTTTTGCAATTTTTGTCATATTTCTCGGATGGAACCATTTTCAATTAGACGTGAAAAACGCGTACCTTTACGCAGACCTAGAGGAAGAAATATATATGCGACAGCCGCAGGGCTTCATTGACCAAGAGAGGGAAAATTGGGTGTGTCATCTTAAGAAATCGTTATATGGGTTACATCAGTCGGGGAGAAACTGGTATGTCGAAATCGACACAGCACTCCAAAAAATGAATTTTGTAAAATTAAAGACAAGTAACTGTGTTTATACCCGTAACAAAGAAATATTTTTATTAATTTATGTAGATGACATCCTAGTTTTTGGAAAAAATGAAAAAATAATTAGGACTGCGATAGATGATTTGGCCAGGGTATATGATATAAAGGAATTAGGAAAAACTAAAAATTTATTAGGGGTGGAATTCGAAGAAATAGGGGGGAAAATTTTTATACATCAAAATTCTTACATCAAAAAAATCTGTGAGAGTTTTGACTCGTACAAGTACCCATTTTCGACCCTCCCAATTGCGAAAGGCACAATTTTAACTAAGGAAGATTGTCCGAAAACGGAACAAGAAGTCCAAGAAATGGACAGGTTGCCTTTTCGCAACTTATTGGGATGTTTGTCCTATATAGCAGGGAAAACCCGACCAGACATTTCTTACGCGGTTAATGTACTTTCACAATTTCAGGCTAATCCGGGGAAAAAACATTGGGAATGTCTATTAAGACTTTTGGGATATTTAAAATATACAAATTACTATAAATTAAATTTAAGTGCTATAAATGAAATTGAAATTAACGGGTTTTCTGATTCTGACTATGCAGCTAATAGGGATGACAGAACTTCGATGGGGGGAATTATAGTTTATATTGATAAAGTACCGGTTATTTGGAGGACAGCTAAACAAAAAAGTGTGTCGTTATCTACCATGGAGGCTGAATATATAGCGTTAGGGGAAACCGCAAAAGAAGTGGTATGGTTAAAAAGAATTTTAAAAGAAATATCCAAATTTAAAATACCGGGGTATAAATTTAACAAAACTATAATTAATTGTGATAATATTTCTGCCATCGATTTTTCAAAATCTCCCATAGAAAATAATCGAACTAAGCATGTAGCAGTCAGGTATCATTTTGTCAGAAACTTTGTTAAACAAAATGCATTTGAATTGAAATATGTTAAAAGCGGGGAAAATTCTGCTGACATTTTTACAAAGCCATTAACAAAAGTAGCTTTAGAAAGAATGTGCAAAATGATTTTTGGTGACTTTGATAACAAGAAAAGAGATGTCAAGAGTCAAATGAAATGTTGAAAGTTGTTGTAAATATGTTCAAAGTTTTTCTAATGTTTCAAGGTGTTTTTTCAACTGTGTTTTTTTGAAAATTTTTAAAATTGATGTTTATAAGTGTTTTTTCAAAGTTTTAAGAATTGTAATTCACATGTGTTTTTTCAAAAAAAAAAAAAAACTTGTTGCCCTGAGAGCCTGGGAAGGGGGGAATTGTTGGGTCTAAAGACCTTTATTTTTGTTCCCAGACTCGCAGGGCTATGTGTTACTAAAATTATAAGTACAATTTAAAAGTAAAATTAAAGCACGAACCTCATCTCCCCACGTTTAATCGATCACGCTGGCGCAGCACACTTCAAACCAATCGCGGCCATCTTCCAAATCAAAACATAAGAGTTGAGTTGTTGGTGTCCGGCTGCTGCAGAGTTTTTCGAAATTCGGTCTGGTGTTTAGTGGAGGAAAAACCAAAGTGGCTCATATGCTAATGAGCAGGGCAGTACGGAAATCAAATGTGACGTCTGCTGACGCACCTACCACTATAAATAGCGGGCACTACCGATGCTCTTCGCTTCTCTTCTCTTCGCTTTTCACCTAGTCAGCCTTGAGCTTGTGATGCTCTCGCTGGTAGCTGCGTAGGCAGCGTGGTGCTTCCGATGATGTTAGCCATGCTTGGCTGGAATTAGGTGTGGTTGCTTGTAAACCCACTTCATAGTTTTTTTAAACTAAATGAGCTCAACTAGTTTCCGTTTTTAAAAGTTTCCAGCACCTGCTACAGCTTACCAAGTCCTGGACCATGAAGTAGTGATTGATTTGGCCAGGTGAAAATTGATAATTTATCTTATTGGTGGCCGGGTTCCATCGTTTAATGAACCCGGGGATGACTGCACTGAAGTCGGAGATCATTCAAGTTTTCGAGCATCGCCAGCTGACGGATAGTGCCAGCCTGTGAGTTCCGAGCCTGGGGCTCAAGTTGCCTGATTCCTGGGACGTGACATCCAATGCTGGAGATCCTACTTGGTGACATTTTTTGATAACATATTATCTACTGACTTTCACTACAACACTGTGCAGCCCTGTTGAATTGTTTTTGAACTTTAACTTTAACATGTTTAAGTAATTAATAAATTTAAATATTCTTTGGAAATATTGTTTCTTAACTTGTCTCTTCACGGACACTATACGGCGCATTTAATCTTCATGGCTTTAACTTAGTTTTGTCTCTTAGAGACTTCAAACTAAATTTAAATTAAAACCATTAGTGGTAACCAAAGCCAACACGTATGAGTTTCTTTAAAACAGTTTTCACTATTCAAACTTTTTGGCTACAGTGGACAAATAAAATTGATTTTTTTCAATTATTGATTTATATGTCTAAAACTTTGTGTGCTTGTATTATTGTATATTTACGACATCTAAAAGCATAAAAAACACAAATTAGTGCAAAAACAATGAATACTTTTTTTCAAATTTCAAATTTAAATATTTTTTTAACAAATTTTCAAAGTGTTCCAGGCGTCGCAATTTTTTTTCAAACTTTAAATTTCCACCTAATTTCCAATCATTAGGCATGATTGCATAAAACAATGCATTACATGCAATGTTTTATGTGATAATTTATAAAAGATGGCTGAAAATGAAAATTTATATGATTTTTTCAACTGAAAATTTTTATTTTCAGCCATCTTTTATAAACTATCTCATAAAACATTACATATAATGCATTGTTTTGTGCCATCATGTCTAATGATTGGAAATTAAGTGGAAATTCAAAGTTTGAAAAAAAATTGTGACGCCTGGAACATTTTGAAATTTTGTTAAAAAAATATTTAAATTTGAAATTTTACAAAAAAATATTTATTGTTTTTGCACTAATTTGTGTTTTTTATGCTTTTAGATGTCGTAAATATACAATAATACAAGCACACAAAGTTTTAGACACATAAATCAATAATTGAAAAAAAATCAATTTTATTTGTCCACTGTAGCCTTAAATTTTCTTTGCTAATTGACAGCACTTGTCTTCTCTGCACTAAATACAAATAAAGAGCATTTTTTCTGCAATGAAACTTTAGGCCATCAGTGTTAAAACACAAAACAATGCTGCTCGTGATTTAAACAAAGGGCTCGTGCATATTAATATTCAGTTTATTTAAATTTTAGTTTGAATAGGACAGAAAATATTTGAAAAGGCGAACATAAGCGCCAAAAATAAACACATATGAACCATTTTATGCACAAAAGACGCGTAGTAAATAATATACAGTAAAACAAACATTGGTTGAAAGAATAAAAGTGAAACTTGAAAGTAAAATAAATACTTCATAGCGCTTTAAGTAATCCAAACTCTCCTGTAATTATTTTTCGAAGAGCGAAGAAAGTCTGTTTCATTCTCCCTTTTTGAGCAACTAAATATTTATTTAAGGGTTTTCGGAAACTCTTGAAACCGTTCAGTGGATTTTTCTGTGTTAACGACATCCACTTAAGAAGCTGCTTAATCTAAAATTAACGCTATCATTAAAGTCTTGTCAAAAATTGCTGCGTAAACAGCCTTTCCGAAACCTTAAATTAAGAGAGGGGAGTTTGTGTTGATATTGTGATGTTATTTTCCAGTAACGTGTTTATTGTTCTTTGAAATGATTGTTATGAGAAATTTAAGCTTGTGGTGAGCGCTGAAGAAAATATACCTTTAAAATTGTTTAAGTTTTAAGTAATGGCATTCATTTTCGAGACCAGAACTATTGTTTTTGCTTTTGCTAATGATTATGGTTTAAAAATGCTTTTGGGAGTTTAAAGCTTAAGTTATTGAAAGCTTCGTGGATTCAAGTTTCTAAAAATAATTTTTTTTTCAGAGAAAACAAGTCAAAAGGTTTATGCCTTAAGGTCCAAAGGTTATGCATGCTGTTACGATGTTAAAATATTAAGTCAAATTTACTGTAACACACTTTTTATAAACTCTCACCCGTTTATAACGAAAACGTCCATAGCGAACTTATATCTAAAACTAAACAGCTTCAATTCCCGTTCAGGTTTCACCGAGTATAATTAGACCTTTTGTGCGAAATAGCGTTTGCACTGCAAAAAATAAACTGTTGTCTTTACAGTGCAATACTGGCAGCAGAGATTCCAGTTTAAACCTGTAAAAGTACAGTCATAAACTGTAAAACTAGCAATTTTAAAGTTTATCACTGTAAAATTACCAATTGTACAGTTTATTAACATAAAATTAGCTATATTATACTGTAAAAACAACAGTATAATACTGGCAGCAGCGTTTTCAGTTTAAAATTGTAAAATACATAGTAATAAAAAGTGAAACTAGTGGTTTCACTCTTATTGTAAACTTGCAATTTTACAGTTTACTACTGTAAAATTAGAAATTTAACAGCTTATTACTCTAAAATTACTGTGAAATTAGCTGTATTATACTGTAACAACAACATCTAATTTTTGAAGTGTACAGTGAAATTTTTATTTGGTCTTTTTGACTTTGCTATAAACGGGAGCAACTGTACATCACGCCTTCACATCCCAAGTTTCCTGTTCCTACCACATTTGTGTCTTGACCGGATCCATGGGGCTCCAAAGTGAGCCCTGTATTCTTGATCCTGATGAGGAGCTGAGCAACACCTGGTCCAGTACCACCAAAGGTGATTCTCAGTACTTTTTGAGCAATGATTAATTGCTATATGTTTTCTGTTTGTACCCCAGTTGCAAGAAGGTTTTTTTTTCAGATTGGCACTCTGCCAACGTCTCGGGTCTCTATACTTCATCTCTGTTCGGACCGTCCCCTGAAGGAGGCCCATGCAGCACATGGAGGCGCAGCGAGACGGAGTTTGCAACAGTCCCGCTGCATCATCATGCAGGACATGCTGCCGAAAGACCGGGCATACACACAGCTATCGCAATTGGTCATTGCGCAAAGAACAAAATTTGAATTCGAGATACCAAAACTCAAATTATTTTGTTTTCTAATTTATATTTTTTAACGATTTCCAACATCTGGGGCTAAGATCAAATGCGAAATAATGAGAAAGATCAACCTAATTAGCAAAAGAAAGTGGAAAGGAAAGCAAGAACAATGAAGAAGTTCAATAACCAAAGGCTATTGTCCTATTAGACCTTTCTCTTCCAATTTCTTGCTGAGTCTGAATATAATTGGAGAGCCCCACAGGTTAGCAAATGGTATTTATTCATTGGTTCATTTTTACTGCCCTATAGGGGACAGATAGCCTCGGGGAGAATGTCAAGATGATGCAAAGGGGCAGCAAGGCAATCATGCCCGGTAAAAACTCAAAAAGCTGTCTTATGTCTCAGCATAAGGATTTCGAACTTCTAGCAAGGAATGCCACTTACAAGACTGAATTAAACAACGATGCATTGTCGAAAAAATTTTCTAGTCACCACTATCTACATAACATCATATTAGAAATATAATTATGTCACATCAACAAGCCTTCATTTAACTTATAAGTTTGCATTTACGAAAGTAAAATTGAGCAAAGATGATGTTCGAATTTTCCTTTACGGTCTTCATTGCAATCCTGCTTTCATGCATCAGGCACTCTTTTACTATTGATTACCAGGTGTTTATATAATCTATTATGATAAAGAATATATATATTTATGTTAAAAAAATTCAATTTTAATGCATAATTCTTCTTTTATTTTCTTTAAATCCTTATTTTACCAAGTTTTTCATTATTAGTAATATTAGCCAAATGAATGTAAGTGCGGAGTTAACATCAAAAACTGACAGGCAGTGACCAACTCCCAGTGGCGGTGACGTGTAGGGATTTAAGGTATTCTCCCCCTCCCCCTGAAACTTTCATTTTAACACACATTGCCAATTAAAATATTACATTTGGATACGGGTAAGGAAATTTTTACGACCTAACCCTCATGCCAAAAAAGAAAATTCTAGCTGCTCTAGTGCCTGGCGTGAAGCTGGAATTCACTTAAATCTTTTCAGAATTACGAAAGATGTAAACGAATAACTACTTTAACGTTGGGAGAATGAATTTTGAGATAACAATTAAAATTAAAAAAAAAAATTATGTGTAAATCTCAGGTAGCTTTTCAAGAATTAATTTTCTGTATCCATGTGCGATTTTTTAAACACCCGTTAATTTCACTGCAATATTTTTCATTTAACCTTTAACGAGAATTAAAAGCAGCTGTTTTCTTCGTCAAAACTTTGCTTTTTTTACTTAGTTATAAAATATTTTACTAGTGCTTTCGTCTCCCGATCTCAGTAACAAAAACAATGAATTTTACTTTATGTCCGGGATTTTATTATTTCTTACCTTTCCTTTAATGTATATAATGGGCGGCTTCGGCGCATTCCAAAGTATAAAATTCTTATTTTTTTTTTTAATTTCGCGAGCCATCTTTATCGTGCAAAAAATTTACAAAGATTTAATACTCCTTTCAGGTATCATCACACTCACACACGACCGGTGACTTCTGCCTTTTCTCTATTTTTTTTTAACCAAAAGAGTCCCGGGCAACGAAACTTTATTTTTTTATTTCTTTATTACGTAAAACAATTAAATAGGTTTTGTTTTCATCATAGCCTTTTAAAATCGCTTCTTTAAATATTGAGTAAACATCTCGGGTGGGTCAATGTCTCATTATGGAAAAATAATCATCTTAGTCTGATTTTTATCCGTTACAGCATGAAAAATGTGTCAACTGGTCTTTTAAGGGTAAATATGAAATTTTATTAGATTGCTAGCTCCTTTTGTGCTTTCATATGAACTATTAAGAGATTTACTCTTTTATATTCCGTAAAGAATAATTCATTCAGAACATAATTTCTTTTATTTAAAAAAAAATTACTCACTGAAATAAAAATATCTGTAATTGTTCAAAATAAAATAGTATCATTCTTCAACGTATACTTTTTGTTTCTTTTTATCGTGTCAGGTGGCAATAATCTTCTTAAACTTCCGCTTCTTTTTTCTTCAACTATCACAATGTTTCAGTTGATTTAAGGATACACGAATATAATGCTCAATCTCTTGAAACTTCAATCAAACTTTTGGAAAACTTCTTACAACATATCTTTTTTTTTTCCAGAAAAATAAGAGCTGCTTTTGGTATCATTAGCATAAAATTGCTTAGTCAGAAATAAAATGTTGCCACTCGAATGGAAAGATTTTTTTTTAAAGTTCAAAAATCTTTTTGGTGTTTTAGTTTGGAATGTTTCGATTTTAATAAATTCAACATGCCGTCAAAAGTGCTCAGACATCATTTAAGTTAGTAAAAGTTTTAATCCAGTTCAGTCATTTAATGAAAACAGGCAAACTGTTTTTCTTCAGTCTCAATTTAAAAATCTATGTACGTAAAATTTTTGAAAAGAAAAAAAATTGATGCTTTTGCTCCTATGCGTCGGAAAACTTTTTTCGGTTCAGAGATTTTTCTCATTATTGAATGCCATATTTCTAAAATAGGTCAATTGATAAATCGTGAAGAATACTCTGGAAAAGTGATTTTTGCGCTTAAATTTTCAGCTTCCCACAAGATTGATATTTTTTACCAAAGACAATATATGTATTTTTGTAAAATAGCAAAAATTCACAAACATCTTCATTTACTTCAGAGATATTTAGGGTTAAATTTGTAAATTGCCACAATGCTATGTTCTTTAATTTTTATTCATGGAAAAAGGGTAACTTAATACTTCCTTAGAATTATTATCTAAAATCAAAAGAAATATGATAAAACACCGTTGATTTTTTTTAAATAATCATAAACAAATTTTCTAATAATCTTCAATTCAACTTTTCTAATGAAACATTAATACTATAAAAAACTAATTAAAAAAAACCAAGAATCAACAATTCTGGTTAAAATGCATTTAGTACCATCTTGTCCTCAGTCTATCATTCAATCATATGTTTATAACCGTTTTGTGCATTGAAAAAATAGGCTCATTGTAATCTAGCACACATAGCAGCAAATATGTTTTCCTAGCCAGCGCTTTTGCTAATTTGTTTATTACTGCTATTATTATTTTTGTCGAATAGTTTCTTACTGGTGCTGGAATCTGCTCTTAAATATGTGACAAAATGTGCATTGTTACTTATTTGCATATTTTGTGACATTTAAACTGGTAAGTTTTAGTAAAGCTTAAAACCATGATGGGTCGCAGCATCGCAATGTAATGCATGCACGATGCATTACGATGTAAAAATTCCTACATAACCAACTCTAAAATCCACAAATATAAAGTAAATAATTATTAGCTGAATTTTTAGCTGCGTACAAATTAATTATCCAAAGTTTCATCGTCTTTTGCAAACATTTAATTTTAAGAAAACACATCAGGCAGTATTTTCAAAAAACATGAAATTGACTGATAGTTTTGATGCTACATAGCCCCATGTAGTCTTGTAATCACTCCAACAAGTTTCTGGATGAAGCAAAATCTAGAAGTTATTCTCGCACAAAATTAATTTAGAACAACGCAAAGCCGTAAAGTCAAGTCGTTCGAAAAAAAAAGAGAAAGTGCATGACCAATTTGAAGAAAAGAAGAAAGAGATACTCTGAAGAAAAGGGGAAAAAGAGAAATAAAAAAATCTTAAAAAAATAAAATGAGGAGAAAATGAGAATAATATGTTAGAAACATACACAAAAAGAAAAATACTTTTTTTTTAGGAAACAAAATAATCCATTAAAAGAAACGGTAGGAGTAGTTATTTTTTAAGAGCTAGATAAATTAATTTTTTACGTCGAACTTATCGATAGAACATGACAGCACGATGATGAAGAAGTTGTTCTTACGGTAAAAGAAATCTATCGGTAAAAATACTTATTTTGTAAATAGCCGAAAGACATACGTTTTCTATTCAGTGGATTTAATCTGTTTTGTTTCTCTGCTTGGTTTTCTGTTTAGCAGAAAATATCGAACCAAGAACTTTTTCTAAGTAGGTAGATTATACTGAGTTTTTATGAATGTAATAACAAAAATAAATAAAGTTTTAAAACTACTAAAAAATGTACTTTTAAACACAGACGCAGAAAATGGAATAAAAAAGTTATTCCGAAAAAAATCCGCCATCTTGTCCCAAACGTGACGCTCATGTTTTTCGTTAGAAAGTAGTAATTTTAAAGGTAATGAGCGAAACTTTGTTGGTAAAAAAAATCACAAACTGGTGTGGGATTTCTTTATTCATTACCTTTAAAAATGCTTCCTTTTGATGAAATACATGACAGTCACGTGCACGAAAAAATGGCGGCGTATGCGTGGAATGGCTCAAAGGATATGACACAAATGATTTCTTGTGGAAGAAAACTTAAATAAAGATTAAAAAATGAAGCAATAAAAATGTAACTTATTAAATAGTTTCAAAATAAATTTAGCATAGAAAAGATAAGCCATTTTACTTTCAGCCCCAAATCAAACACTCTCATTGCATGACATGAGTAGAAAACTTTGCCAATAAGAACTCAAACTATATTTCATTCAGGGCTTCGTTGTTTAAACAACTGCAAGTGACAAAGCTTTAATGATGGCTCTCATTTCAGACTAACGGTTCCTTTTGTGAAGCTGCTGAAGAAAAATTTATTTAGTTGTTTTAAGAGCTCTCTAAAGACTTCAAATAAATATTATCCTATTTGATTTACTGCGAAAGAAGACTTTGTGTTCTAGAAAAGTAATTACAGCAGTGTTGACTCATTAAATGTGAGACAATCGTTTTTTGACAGTGAATGAAGTATATATACTAGTTAAGATAATTGTAATTTTTTGGGGATTATTTCACAACAATTTTTCTTGCTTTTAATTGACAATATTTATTCCTGGCATGTTTTTTTGTTTGTTTGTTTTCATTGAATAAATATATTTGTTTTATTTAATGGCTTTTTGCAGACTAGAAAACGATCTTAGTATTTTGAAGTAGGAACTCAAAAATAGTCGTACACCAACAATTTTAATGAATTAGGACTCGATTCGTTATTTTAAATAAATTTTTTAGAACGGCTATTCAACAAGATCAAGAAGCTGTTTTTAACAAAACTGTTTAAAATATTTTTATAAAATAAGAAAACTGTACGCGAAAAAAATAATGATTTAAAACTACTAAAAAGTTAATTTCACAAACATTTTTGCACATTTTTGAAGAATGTCTATTTTTTATGGGGATTCTAATGAAGGGGAGGAAGGAGTGTGTCATGATGCATCCAGCGCTATTTAAAATTTTAGGTGGGGGGAGGAGGATTTTGGTCTCAGTTTCATTCTGTCTCGTACTTGGGGGCTGTTCTTCGTGACATTTTGGGGAGGGGGATTGATCAATTGCCCTAGAAGGACGCTCACTAGGGTGGGGAGAAAAAATCGAAATATGGAAAAAGAATCCTAGCGTATGCAAGTTTTTTGTTTGTTTGTTTGTTTTTAAAGCACTAGAGGGCTCCACCCCCCGCTTGCTTCGCTCACCAACCCCCGTGCGTCGCCTGCGGTGACTACCTCACTGCCTTCGGCGGCTCGATTACCAACCTGCTCCTGGTGGTTTGGACTCAGAGTGACTATATGCCACCGAATACAGCGTCTCCGCTGAAAAAGACAATAATGCTCCCCCCCCCCCTTTTGATGCAGAATAATCATTTTCTTTAACTGAAATGCTCACTACCCTTTAAAAGCGCAGTAATCGTTCCTTAACAATTTAAAATAATTTGCCAAATAAATAAAAGAGACCCCATCCTGATATTAAAAAATGAAAATAATATGTAAATAATTAAAAACATTGTAAAATATCTAGCCCAAACAAAATATCCGGTTCCTTTCCCTCGCAAAAAAAAAAACTCAAACACGCAATGTAATTCGTATGAAATTACGTAACCGAATAAAATACCGAATGAGTAATGACAACCTTTCTTAAATGTTAAAAAAAAATAAAGAAAATATGCGATGAAAGCAATCGCATATATTTTGTTGAATTAAGACGAGCAATAAACAAAACGAAGAGTCACCGGTTTTGTTTGTCGAACACGACCTCGTAGAAAAAGTTTTGGAGCCGTTTGGTTTAACATAATCTAATTTTGCTCGAGGTGAGCCTACAAAAATGGCTAAATTAGAATCCCTTCTATCTCCTGTTGTAATTAACGGAGGGAAATGGAACAAACATCTTCTTTTTCATAAAAAAATTCTCTTTCCAACAATAGATAACATTAGGGGGTGGGGGAATTTTTTATCCCCTAATTTGGTGAAGTATGTGAAATTTATGTTTAAAATTTAGTTTAAAAAACTAATTCGAAATTAAAAAAAATGGCGATGAGGTGCAAATCTACGGGACTCAAACTAATTTTGTACCAAGTTTCAGTCTGTGGGTACTATGGGGTAGCCTGGACGCAGACCAGCCACAAACATCCTTTCACAATATCTTTGAGTTAACTTTTTTTTAATATATAGAGATAGAGATACTACCTGAAAGCCCCGGTGCTATTTGAAAGAATGGATACTTTATCAGGGGATCGCGTTAAGTCTGCAAAAGAAAATTGATCTAATGCAGTCCTACTAGAAAGAAAAAAAAAACTTATGAATTAACTTTGCAACTACTAGTATTCGTTTTCGTTTTTTGGCTAAGTTTAAAATGCTTATGACAGCCGCCGACTCCATAGCATGAAGAATAAAAGCTAATAATACTCATTGCAATTGCTACAAAAAAATTTCATTTTTGACTAACTTAAAATAAGATTAGTATTTGTTAAAATAAAAAACTAAGCATTGAGACATGGTAATATATGTAACAAAAATTCCAGCTAAAAAGCTAATCCAAGCTGTATAATAACCTTGTAAGTTAAAACAAGGGATAAAGGGGACACTAAACAAATATATTTCACATAATTAAATGTCTACTTTTATTTATTTTCTTAACCTAGAACAGATTACCAAATTTGGGAAAACATTTAATAAGAAATTTATCATAGTTTCATAAATCTTATAATTGCTTTTACTAAAATAGTATTTGGGATAAAATGAACAAATATGCTACATAATGTAAAAATGATCAATTAACTATAAACCAAAAAACTTTAAACCCCTTATTACTAAACACTTATTAAAAAAAGGCATTAAAAAACAAAACACTTTCCCTGAAAAGAACATACTTATTTTCTACTCTTTTTATTCTCTATTATTATTCATGCATTCTTTGGAGCATTTATTTATTACAGTACTTTAAAAAAATTTAAACTCTCATTAATATTTAATGCAGCGGAATTTCGAACAGGATGACATTTTGTCATACAGTCATGGTTAAACCAAAAAGGAAATTGCTAAAACTGAAGAATTATCATAAAATTTATAAAATGGTGCTTGGCAACGCACAGATAATCCAAGACTTCCGGAGGAAGATCCATGTTAGTTCCGTTTAGTTTCATTGTCGTTGAAAGGGTCGGAGCTTGATATAAATTCCTCGCGAAATTGTGAACTCAAAAATAAATGACGCGTAAAATTCGGAGAAAATGCCAGACATTAATTTTCTCTAGAAAGGCATGATGCATTTTAGTATCTCTCAAAGAGGTATACATTTACATGTATTCTCTTAGCATATGGGGATGTCCAACTGTTTTAAATTACTCTTTACTATTTCAGAAAAGCTCAAAATGTGTTTAAAACGTCTAAGTATTGACGAAAAAAACCCTGCATCTGAATTTTTACACGATCTATAGTATTGCAAAAGAAGATTTTATAAATACTAGTTAACCCGTGCGAAGCATTCACACTTAATATAAGGAAAAAAAAAACGTTTTTTAAGCAATTTTGAGAACAACAGCAAAACGTAAGTTGCTTTATGATTTTTCGCTGATAGCTGTTCAAAATCTTTAAAAAGAATGTCTTACTTTTGAAGCTTTATGAAATATTAGCAAAATTATAGTGTACTTAAAAAAAACTTTGAGAAATAATATATACGATGATAGCAAGTAGGATTAGAATTACATGCTAAAGAAATTAATTTATTAACATATTTTTTGGCCAAGATTCGTATTTATACTCTTTCCATTATAAACACGAAGCTCTACCAACCGCGCTAATGCGTTTAAATTTTTGGATGCTATTTATTTAAGCAATGCGTCATTAAAAACAGAAAATAAACAAAACGTTTTTCTAACGAAAAAAGAGAAACAATTTTCACAACGTTGGTCAATTTTTCGTCAGTAGCCGGCACAATAAGCCTTAGAATGAGGGTTAAATCATAGAATTTGAGAAAAAAATAAGGGAGATATGGCGTGGTAACAGAAAAATAGGCTACAGAAATGATATATGAGATATTCCAATTACTAGTCGTAGAAAAAAAAGAGAAAAAGTATTGCAAGAATAAAAGGGGTTTTTTTCGTATTGTTGAGTCCAAACGTATAGTAACAAATGTCATCTTTTACTGCTCATTTGGTTTACTCATTCAAGAAGTTACCCCAATTGTTTTTTTTTTATTCTGTGACTAATAGCTGACGTAATCTTATTACTTTCTATTGCAGTAGACATTTTAAGACGCACCTGATATAGCTATCACCCTCATTCCTGAAGTGACGCTTTTTCTAAGAAGTACAAATAAGGCAAGTATGACGAGACATAATAATGAACCGATTGTCCAAGATGATAGTCGAATAGTAGTTCCATCTCAGATCATTTGCCGTTGAAAGCTTCTGGAGTCACCATAAATTGCTCGTGAAATTGATGATTGGAAGCACTACGACATGCAAAAGCTTTAGGAAATACTGATCTTCTCCAAAGGGAATGACTTATATATTTTAGCATCTTCTACTTCCACACATAATACTCCATTAACTTAACGCTATTTCCTTATTGTGAATATTAGAAGGAGTTTTATGCTCTGTCTTTTGTAACTCATGAAAGGCGGATTTACCAACCAAGTTGATTTTTTGAAGTAAGGAAAGGATGACAGAATGGAGAACTTAATTCTTAGGGGGGCATTCCACGAAAACGTCACCATATTGTTTCGCACTTGACACCCATACATATCATAAAAAAAGTAGTAATTTTTAAAGGTAATGAAACAAGTTTTTTGTCTTAGAATTCCCACACCGGTTGTCGATTTCTTAACCAACAAACCTTCGTTCATTATCTTTTAAAATTACTACTTTTTAATGAAATCCATGAGCGCCATATGCGGGAGAAAATGGCGTCTTTTTCCTGTAATATCCCTTATGAGCCGTGAAAATAAAATAAGTAACAGAATGTACTGAAAGTAAAGGTATGTATGTTATGACACTAATCCGAGATGATGAAGATTAACTACACCAAGTCTTTCATGGGGAGGGTGTAGCATATCCATACCATAAGCGTAAAACCAAAAATCTTTAAAAAAAAAAAAAAATCCTGAAATAAATTCGGGTTTCTTAAACTCTCAAGAACTGTGGTATTTAAGTACTTGCATATATAATTGGAGAAGACCTGATCTACTCTGCACCAATGACAGTCCGGAAACTTTTTTCCTCCTGTTAGAAATTGAGGCATTTGACCTGTTCACTAATAAAACGTGAGAGAGTTGTCTGCCGTCTCCCAGAGATGTTTAGCTGGGGAGACCATCGATCTCTTCAATCAAAATACCAAGAACGATCAGATGGAATCTTAAAAAATACATTGAACTTCATTCTTTTTTTGATTGAGGGAAAGTTAAAATACCGGGCATGATCTCATTTTCATGTATACATGAATGAGTACTCATACACTGAATGCTTGTTTTATAATGCGAGAAAATAAACAGCATAAAAAAGAGAAAGGGAATGGCATAAGAAAGTAAGGCTACATGGTTAAGACAGGAGAGAGCCGCAGTACAGGTTGGTCAAAAAGTAACTTTCATTGTGTACGAAGTCGTTCAAACCAACATTTTTGATATATGGAAATTTGAAAGTACGCGTTCGAGTTTGAGATGATTTTAAGTAGCGAAGTTCTCGCTATTAAAGTTATAGTGAACGAATTTCAAATTTTTAGGGTGCAGCACCAACTTTTTCCTCGAGCAATTTAACCTCTTAGCTGATTATACCTAGTTATCTCGCGTTTGCATGAGTTGTATGTAATTATTATCCTGAGAAAACTAGGGTGAAACTAAATGATTTTACACCTACTTAAAAAATTTAAAATTCATCTTAAAACCTACATATTTTGTTTGTTTTCTTTCTTTGTGTTGAAAAATCAAATTTAAAAAAATGTGTTTTTTTTCTTTTGAATTTTTTTCCCAAAAACAATTTGTAAGGAAAGCGGTTAAACAGTTTATTGAAAAACCAGAAATAGCGTTGCAACGATCTCGTGTAGTGAAAACAACATCATAATTTATTTTTTATTTACGTGGCATTGTCTGTTGTCGTTCTGATCAACAGACTGTAAAACTTCATAGCTTTTCAATTCATTGTTTTCACATTACAACCATTCTTCTGCTTGTTGCCAAATTTTCCGATAGAGTGTAATTGAGATAAACAGACTACTGTCCGTCCGTGAAGACCGCGCCTAGCACTCGCGAACCATTCCACTTAAAAAGGGGGGATGGGTTATGAGAGGGAACATTAAGAAGTTTTCTATTTAAAACTTGCATTTGCTATCTTTTCGACATATTCAAGTAAACTATGTTTTTGAAATTAGCATCGTTCTACGTTGTTTGATACGGCTCAAAATACTTCTTATTATTCTTCCCTTTATTGTTATCTCACCTATCACCCCTATTTTGGTAAGATCAGAGAACAGATATCTGACGCATGCGTAAATACGCAGAAGGTTTTACCTAAGAAAATCAGACAGTGCGTAAAGAGATCATTACAGGAACTGGCAACACAAGAAAAAAAATGACTCAATTTTATCATTTTTAGCTATAATTTCAATACATGTGTTGTGTTATTGAGTTATTTTGGCTATTGCATGCATTTTTGTTTGATTTATCTGTGGTATTTGCTTATCTGCGATTACCGTGTCACCCTATTTCTTCGATAATCGGGAGTTCATTGTATTTGGATCATGCTGGAATGCCATGCCATTATTGAGTAAGATATACTACTTATTATTTGAACTAGAACCCAGTAGAGAATACTATTACAACGAAACATCTGTTTTAAGAAAATAGATGCCCAATCTCCCTCTAATTCTCCTTTTACTGCTAAAATTCCATTAAAACGAGCAGAAGTTAAGTTCGGTGAAGCGGGACTTAATTGTGTGTACATTAAACTATTTACAAAATATTGCATACTATTACGATAGAATGTTCAAAAGTACGATGCAGCACAATTCACAAGTTGATATTTTTTCATATTTTAATAAATAATGAGTATTATTTTCTTCATACTGATAATCAAAGTACTTGATTTTTATCATTCAATCTAAATTAGGATATTTGTTTAAATGCTTATTTCAATTTAAACTCAAAATCTAAATCCAAACACTTCGTACTTCGTTGATAAAATGAAATTCTAAGTGAAAGATTTTTTCCCATTAGTAAGTAAGACAAAATAAGTATAGTTTCTGAAATTAGTTCTGGATGTTGGACTTCCATAGGAACTTAATATTCTTACTTAATTGAAACTTTCTTACATTTCATTAAGTCGACATTCTTCCCCCTTGCCTATTACGTTCATCTTTGCCTACAGAAAAAGTAATATTGATCGCAGAGAAATATTTCACAGAGAAACTCCATTTTCTTTCGTTAATAAAATGAAGCTACAGATTGTATCTAGAAGGAATCTATTACAATCACTGACGTTCTTGCATCAGAAGGGGAAAAAAAGGTTTTTTTTCCTTCGTAACCATGAAGATTTTTATGTCTAAGGGATTATTATTTCTATGTTAGCAAATCTCAGCAGACAAAAGCGGTTAGATGAGCCAATTCTTTTAAAAATAAGTCTGATAGTATTATGAAAAGAAATGTAGCATTTCGAAGACAGAAATAGAAGCTAAAGAAACGAAAAAAGTTTCGAAAATGAAAATAGTACCGTAAAATGGGGTGTATAGGAACAGCGTTGTCAATCGGAACAAAACTTCCAGACCGTACAAAGAAATTCTTCATAAATATACTATTGGGTATTTTTCACCATTAATTTTCTTTTTAGAAAGGTAAGATCATAGGCAGTAGGAAAAAATTACTTTTGTCAATCTGGCAACGCTACTGGCTTCTAAGGAGGGCTGTACGTGGAATGCTAGAAAACATCACATTTTCATAGACTGCAAAACTTCATATGCAAGAACAAACCTTCTTATATTTTAAACCTAAAAGTGGTATGTTTCAATTATACATGTATCTGAACAACAGAATACCACATTAGAATTTTCATTTGTTATAAATTGTGTCATAAAAATGAAGACTTCTGAAAAATGCCATTGGAAAAAAAATTGCGGGGTGAATCGGAACACTTTGTTCTGTTGTTCCAATTTAAACTTATTTGAAGGAAACTGTTTGAAAAATCAAGATTCTAACGCCAGTTCCTCTAATCAAGACAAGGACAAGGATTTATTACTGTTTATCCCTTCTCGTGAGCAACTAGATCTTAGAATGACAGAAAGTTGCAGATTTCATAAGATTTTTTCTCCAGGAGACTTCTTTTTATTTAAAATACGAGGAGGAAAGTCATATAGACTTAGGATAGCAATAGGCAAGAACACAGACAGTGATGAATAAGCGAAAAAATCTTTCAGGACAATCCCCGGAACTCAGAGATTTTAAGAAACTAAAGAAAAGGCAGATATCATCCCAGAAGATGCTATGAAAAAACTTAAGCCAAGTCACAATTGCTAGAATTAAGGACAAGTACATATTTGTGGACGACATGAGTGACTTCCATTCGTGTTAAATCTTTGTATTTCAATTCAAAAGCATTTCTTAAAATTACTTTTCATTTTTCAAAAGTTCAAAATTATTTTGAATTTTGACAAATTATAAACGTTTACTGGTATTGAAATTATACTTTTATTTGACAGCAATTATCTGTTCTTGTTCTCCCTCATCAATATTACTCATGTTTGTGAGACCTATTACAGGTTTCATGGAAAAAAATACAAATTTTAACATGTGTTCCGATTGACCCCTATCAGCGGGGTGATTCGGAACACCCATAATTTCCTATATATTTTAATAATAACTGTTCAAAATATTTTGTGTTTGCTTGGAATATCAAAAGTAAAGCAAGACCGAAGTTTTTACCCAGAAAATCAAATTGAAAAAAATCTTTTAACTGCTTTTTTTACAATCAAAGCTGAAAAGTGTTCCGATTCACCCCATTTTACGGTAACTGAAGAAACGAAAAAAGCTTGTGTAATGAGTAGCTATTCGAAAAAGACATACGAGTCATTGCAGGTTAACCCTCGTGGGTCCCTCCCATTTCAGTTACACTCAAGACCCTTGGGGTCATAAACGACCCCAATGCTTCCTTTAATTAATTCATTATAATTATTGAATGTTACATGCATTATTTAAGTTCACACACTTTTTAATGCTAAAAAAACAAAAAATAAAAAGATACAATTAAAGTAAAATATAGTTTATGAATTAAAATTATAATTTTAGAGCAAAACTTACAATAACTGTAGATTTATTTATATCTGTTACAGACCTGAAAAAACATGATTTTTACAAGTGAATTTCAAACACTTATGACATTTTTCAATGCATTTTCTGTCCAGTTCTCTTGGACAAAAGTTGCAACGTCCTCTTTTTTTGGCCTTCTGGGGAAGTGACCCCAAGGATCTTGTGTGCAAAAAATGCAATTCGGGAAAAATAAAACACAATAATAGCATTATTTTGAATAGAAAACTAGAAGAATAAGAGCCACAAAATGCCATTAAAAACAAATGGTTGATTAACAAAATATATTAAACAGGAATTGCATTGGGGTCACATATGACCCCAAGGAACCCACGAGGGTTAAAGAAATGAACAGTAGTGAAATGAATTTGTGACATCAATAGAAGCAAATAGAAATGCATTATACAGTGGTTTCCAAACTTTTATATGCCCCCCCCCCCTTTATACAAAAGTTCATCTGCACGTCTGAATTTTTGTAATAATTTTATAGATGTTGTTATGCTGCTATTATTCATTTAATGAGTTTAAAAACAATATCGTACTTTACATGAAGTAAATTTTCAGCATTAAAACATAATTAGCTTTTATTGTACTGGAATATGAGAATGAATAGTTTTACTACATTTCACAGATCAAGCAAAATTACAGAAAAACCAATGGTTATTTTTTTTTTACAACAATAGTTAAATATTAATGTAAGCTTATTTTCGGAAGCAAATTTTCTTAAACCATGGTGATATTAAAATCATAACAGCTGATCTCATGGTTGATAGCCAAATCAAAGCCATAGCCAAGATGTTTCATGGATTCGTATTTCTCGGCATCTATTTGATTTTTATATTAAGTTATTTATTATTTTTATTTATTTATTTTTAGCATAGGCAAATTGCTATATATATTTTCTTTTAGTCCCTCAAACCTCGTGTAGTCAGTCTTTCTCATTGGCAGTTTGCCAGCATCTTGCTTCCATAGTCTTTGATCTCAATTATCCACCATGCTAGATTTCATGACCCGGTACTGGCGCCATCTATTGAGTTGTCGGGTAACCAATGTGGCTTACGTTTATGTGTCGTCTAGTGATTCTCGATCTGAGTTCCTTCCCGATGGTAACCGAGTGCTCTGTCCACTGAGCCAAAATAACTTGACGGCTTGATGGCAAAGTTGTGTTATGTGCTCTCGGATGTACGCCACACACTTATCGCAATTCGTCATTTCGAAAAACATACATAATTTGAGTTGGAGATGCCAAAATTCAATTTTTTTATATATTTTTTTCAAAACGCTTGGTTACAGTTGCGTTCTCTGCTTACAGTAACTATACGCCTCGTCACTGAGGTGCACCACACAAATTCAAAGTCACTGCATTAAACCATTCATTGGCACCTAGCTTCGAAAGGTGCCGTTCACTTAACGACACGATAACGACGAAACTCGGTCGGTGATTCTACTACGACAAGTACGGGATGGTATCGTCTATTGCACTGCTTTTCCATTTAGCTGAAATTGTTTTATATGCTGTCGTAGGTAAAAAATCCAATAGCATTTGTTAATGTATTTTGGGTGCGCCAATTTCGGATAGCGACAATCGCGTACGATTTTTCGCTGTCGTATCGGTAAGTGAAAACGCGCAAAGGTAGAAAGGAAAACTACTGTCAGAATGAAATGTTAATTCCATAGAAACGACTTAGAGGTGAATGGAGAAAAAGACATATTTGTTTGCGCCTATTAGCATTGCTCTTTTTCTCCCCTCAGTTTATGGAGCACTGAAGGTTGAATAAGTAAACTTTCTCCGGTGAATGCAAAATATAACAAAAAAATTATTTCTTTCGCTTGCCGATGTATTTTCTCTACGATTATCAACATTCAATGGTGAATGCCAGCATTTCACGTTCTTTCACAGTAACATGTACGTTGAATGACTGGTGTTTTTCACACATAGTTCACCCAATGGACAAAATGTCATTCCTGCCAGAAATATGAATTGATCACGATTTGAAATTGATGTGAGTCACGATTTGAAATTGACGTCAAGTGTTTCATTTTCTTGTTTCTTAAGTATTGTTTGAATTTATTTTCTAATGCTAAGAGAGCACCGCTGCATAAGTCATTGAGTAATCAAAAATCTTTATAATATTCGGTATATAAGGCATGTTTCTGTTCCAGTGATCGCGATACAGTTTGATCTATAGCAAGCATTTGTCCAAATTGAAGTGAAAGATTTACAAATAAACTCAGTATGGAATTATTTTTGTTAAATAAAGCCTAAATTTAATGCAAGCAACGAACCAATAATGTATATATATTAGGACACTAAAAAGAAAGATTATTTAATGGCAAATAATATTTCACGGACAAAATTTACAATACGTAGCTACCACTATACATGTAATTTATTCTCGAATGTGTGTATGACTATTACTTTATCTCATAATCAGGGTAGTAAAAGCAAAGATAAAGTAACTTGGTGCCGAGGAGACAGGCAAAGCTTTAATTAGCTCGCTTTAACTTTGACAAGGCCTACCACATAATTGTGTGAAGTGATAAACGAGTTTGTTAAGCTTTAAATAGTAAGGCAAATATATACCTTTCAGCTAAGTAAGTTCCTTAACTACATTTAATTATATCTTTGAAGGTATAACATACCCTTTTCACGGAAGATCGAATAAATTGTTAAGATTTGCTTCATGCTTGTTATAGTACGCCCAAGTGTCTAAAATGCCGGAGAATCCAATGTAGAAAATAAAAGTGGAAATTTGTTCTAATTTATAGAAGAAAAAAGTACGCCCCTCTAAAAAAAACTGATAATGATAAAGGGGTGAAAGATGAAAACATTGTTCCGGATTTAGGACCAAACAACATTTATTACTAAAGATCAGATTATACAGAGGTTGGCAGAAATAACTCCCACATTCTATGTAGGAATAAAAAGTGATAATTAAAATCTACTAAAAATATATTATACTTTAAAGTAATTATTTTTACAATGTGCCATACTTAAATCATAATATCTTTGTTTTGAAATAACACGATCAGAACTATAACCTGCAAATCCAATACATTTATGCAGTCTTACTCTGTAGTCCTGCATTAACCTTTCCGGTCAATTCTGATACTGTTGCTGGGATTTTTTGACGAATGGCAGCTTAGTGGTGGTAAACTTTTGTCCTCAAACATTCTTAAGAAATCGCAAGAAGCAATATCGGGGCTTTGATCTTGGAGCTTTGCTTTGAAGAAAAAAAATCAGAAAATCAAGAAATATGTGTCATAAACCGAATTCATATTGCACCCCGATGACGCGCGTGCAATGTGACACACCTAGATGTGTGTCATAGACACTATCCACTCAATACCACAATGCGAGGCTCCTAGTTTATTGTAGCAGGATCTGTACAACTGTTAAAACTACGGGTTTCACAAGGCACCTTTAAAAGTGAAACGTTGTAGCACCAGCGGAGCATTCTAAAAGGTGCCACTTGACTTCCTATGATACCCTTGAAAGTGCCATTTGGTCCCATGTAGAACCTTTTGAGTGCCCTATGGCTTCCCAAGGGTATCGCTAAAAACCTAATGGCACCTTCAAGTTTGCCACAGGGAGTCAAGTGGCACTGCCGCTGGTCCTACAACGTTTCACCCTCAAAGGTGCCTTGTGCAACCTGTAGTTTTAACAGTGTACGATGTTCAATAGGTCATAAGTTTCCCTCGCTGTTCTGTTCTCCTCTACAAATATGTATGGGTCTATAATTTCGAAATCAGCCACATCACAATGTATAGGGAGATGTTAGTTTCAGAGAGGGGCCCCTCATGAACCTGTAGAGATTTATTTTTGCCCCAGCATCGAAAATCTTTTTGATTTTTTGATGCATCCCGACGAATGAAAATCTGCTTCTTCCTTCGAAAGTAATATGGCAATAGTACAAGCAAAATGTAATGTCAATTTCATTCTGTGGCAGCTACTAAAATAGTAGACCATTCCCTACTTAAGGTCAAATTAATTGCAAACAGTTTTTTTTTTTTTGGTCATTTATAGTTGACACCAGAAAACAATATGATGCGTACATTCATTTGAAAAAATACTTAAAGGTAATTTCCAACCTCGAAAGGCGCGTCTGGCAGTCATGAACGCTTCCATTTGAAAAAGGGTAATGATTAGAAGATGCACTTGCCGGGGCTTTCAGTTTTTTATTCTTGGTTGAATGTTGCTTTGTATTTCCCCCATGTTTTGGGAAAATCAGAGGAGACCTAAGGCATGCACAAATGCGAGGAAGGTCGCACGATAAAAGATTAAACAGTACAATGTCACAAACTAATAATATTATTCACTGAGTTTCAGATATTTTTTAAAAATATTTAGAACGATAAATTTTTACCATATATTGGATATCAAAGGGAAATTATTAAAACAATTATAAGTTAACAAAAAGAAACTAACTGCTATTAAAGTTACGTAAAATAGTATTTTGAAAATAAACGGATATAAGCAGACTCTAATAAACAAAGTAAATAGTTCTTCTGATAACGTGCATTGTTAGCTAAAGTGCCACATCGCGGTTTATTAGCGAATTTTCCATGCAAAATAAAAGAGTTGTTATTGTTTCGAGAATAGTTAAAGAAATAATCTTTAAGAAACGTAGCTCAGTCTTTATCTTTCTCTTTAGTACTGGCTGATTTTCTTAGGTAAAACCTTCCGCGTATTTACGCATGCGTCGGAGTCGATTCTCTGATCTTTCTTTCCAAAACAGGAGTGATAGGTAAGAGAACAATAAGGGAAGAATGATAAGAAGCATTTTGAGCCGTATCAAACAACGTAGAAAGATGCTAATTTCAAATACATAGTTCAGTTAAATCTATCAAAAGGATAGCAAAAATGCAAGTTTTAAATTGAAAACTTCAGAAGGTTCCCCCTCACAACCCACCCATTTTTTAAGTGGAATGGTTTCCCAGGTAGCACAAAAAACGTTTAAACGTTTTATAAACTTTTTAATCGGTTGTCACAACGTTAATAACCATTTTGCAACCTTTAAAAAACGATGTGTGCTACTTGGGTTACGAGTGCTGGGCGCGGCTTAAACGGATGGACAGTAACTTGTTTCTACAACAAAATGCATCACATTTTTTAAACGACTTGGAAAGAAATTGATTCAAAATACGCAAACAGCTCATCTTAATCTGAAATTGAATTATTAAAATCCATTAATGTAAATTAAGGTAATTAACAAAGCGACGACGTGGACTAAGTTAGCCATAACTAAACTAAAATTAATGCAATGAAAAATGTCAACTTTCTTAAAATGTACATGCAATATTGATTGTGACATTAACAGTTATTAGGATACACCTAATTTATTTCTCCTTTTTGCATGTCAGGACATTTTGATCGTTTGATTGTATAGTAGTAGATAACAATCTTGTTAACGGTCCTTCTCTAAAGCAGGAAAATATTGTGATCAGAAAAATGGGCTGCAATTAGATATAATCAAATTTATTGCGATACTTAGATAAAATATGTGTACTGAACAGTCCCATACACATTAATGAAGAGCGTCCTTGATCTATTATTTCATCTTGATTATCTTTGACAGGAAAAAATAATATCATTAATGAAGGAATAATAATTAATTGCTGTAGATGAAATTACATTGATGGGAGGGTAATTGAATGAAGAGTTATTCTTTTTATCTGCATTTATCAAAATATTTTTTTTGTTTCATATAATGATGTTCAAGTGCATGTATGGCGTTTTCCTTAACCCTACACTGCATAGCGTTGCCAATTGGCTACATGGACTTTTTTTACTTATGACCAAGCTTACTGCAACTCAAGCATAAAAAGCAAGTATTATGCATCTTTAAAGCAAATATAACCATCTATCCTCAAAATTAAATTTTTAAAAATGTTTTCCAATGTTTAATTATTACACTGAAAAATATATATAGTTCTTTCAAAGAACAAAAAATCATGCAGTGTAGGGTTAAGAGCAAAGCTATGGCTTTAATCGTCCGGCCTCATTAGCACCACATTTCTAAAACAGGACCATTTTTGGTTTATCTTAAAATGATAGCGATGAATTTTTTCAATTTACTGAAGTTTATACACTGAAATATATCATTATAGTCCAAGGGTGGATCCAAACATTTTTCAAGAAAGTGGCGATTGATTTTTTGTACTTTTTTCCATGCATGCTACAGTGAACTCTCACTTAGTGATAAAGAGAAAAATAAAAATTATAGCATACCTAATCACAAACAGTTCACTTTAAAACGATATATAATAGATAATTGTCTCTCTATTAAACTCTAGTTCATGCGGAAAAAATGCCATCTGTGAGCAGCAAAAAGGCAAACAATTAAAGAGAAAAGAGAAGAAACATGCTCATTTTTTAAAGAAAATAAATTATTTTTTTCACATTTTACGAAAAAGTCGGTGCATAAGTGAAATAATTATATTTCGATCGATGCATGAACGAATGAAATTATCATTATTTTACTATGGAATGTGCTGGAGCCATTGAAAATCGTATAAGTTAAAAATGCGCATAAATGGGGCGGTGTATAAGTGAGAGTTCACTGTAGTTTAAAAATGTCAATCGTGAAAGATTCTGACTTCAATTCCAGAAAATGCTCAGGAAAAAGCCCCAAATCTTCTTTCTTCAACTTCATTAATGTTCGCATTAAATTCCCTTTTTAGAACTTTAATATCGAAAAATTAGGAGAGAAGAGTCCCGCAAGAGAGGAGCGATCGCTCCAAATCATCCCACACATCTCTATGAAGTCTACATAAAAACTGAATCATAATAATTTCGGTGCTGTTATACCGACATGACAAAATGTTAAGTGTTAGTTTTTCTTCCAGAGAGCGATCGCTAAGGTTTAATTCGTGGATAATTGGCAGTATTTCCTATTTAGAATTCCATTCGAATATAAAAATATGAAGAAAAAGGAATAACTAGAATGAATAGCATCTTTTTCTGCTACAGCGAGTAAAAGAAAGGAAAATTTCTCCATTTTTAGTGTGAAATATCTAAAGGGACACTACGGACCCTCGCTTCTAAGAATAAGGTTCAAAAATTACACAATGAGACTGATGACAAAATAATAAAGTATGATTGTAAAGATAGCCATACTATGAAAATTCAAAAAGTTCCATGACGCCCAGATATTTACTGCACAATTTATCGAACAACGAAGTAGAACAGCTGCCACATAAGCCTCCTCCGTGCCTGTAGTGTTAATGTAAGAATGTAAGTAACCTATATACAATAATTCAGTTCATAAATGCTGCATCTTTGTTTTGGTAGCAAAGATTTTACCAATTATTTCATGCCTTTCTTATACCTTAAATTCATTAACTTATTTTTTGTGGCGAGACGTTTGTTTAATCACCATTTTCTTTAGTCACCCCATGGGAACCGCTAATTTTACCCCCTTACTCCCTCGGGAGGTTACCAAATAATTCTTTGGTAAGCTCCCGATTGATTTATCTTTAAAACAATTTCAGGGCAGGAATAAAATAAATGTATGCATAAAATATGCAGAAACGTACTCAAATGAAAGGTCTAAAAAATTCCCCAGAAGCACGGTAATATATCCCGTGGGTTTTATTGCTTCAAGAAACTCATAAAATTTAGAAAATACGGAGGAAAATGCAAGCTGTTACTTTTATTACTAAACTGCATTCCGTTTTTCGGTATGTTGTTACCTTTGAATTCTTATTTACGCTAAAAATATGGCTGCACGCATTGCCTGAACATTTATTACTGGGCCTTCTTTGCCAGATTATGACACGGCTCCCTTCCATTTTTTCAACAGGCATAAAAAGCAATGATAACTTTTTTTCTTCTTCCCATTCTCTGCTGTTTCGATACACACTATATCCTCCTTATATGAGGACCATGCCTGGACAAATGTCGCACAGCGGTTCAAAACAACAAAAAAGCGAAAAAAAAAAAAAAAAAAGAAAGAAACGTATTGACACCATCACTCTATCGCGAAGTAGTCAAAATGTGACTCACGGCTTTGAGGTACAAATATTTTTTGAAACATGTCAAATTTGACAACCAATCTTTTCATTAAAAAGGAAATTTTTCCCCATCATACTACTCAACTGTTCAAAGAGGGTTGTGTAACGTTGAGAGGATTGGGTATAAATAAAGTCGATTCTGCAGAACAAGAGCCATTTTCTAGAAACAAGAAGCCCCACGAGTAAGGTCTATGGCGACTCATTAATGTGAAAAACATGATATGAAATCAATATGGGTCATTTTCAAAATGTGCTTACATTTGCTGTCCGGCGGTTAAAAAGACGATTTGGAAGCATAACTTATATTTTAAATTCAATGCGAACAATTATTTTCTGCAAGAAATACCCCCAAAAAATTCTATTACTCAAAATATTATTGAAATTTATTTATTTATTTTTGTATAAGTCTTTAAAAATGAGAATCAAGGCAAAAACGCTTGTCCATTTCCAATTTTTGCAAGTTCAACAATTTTTTTTTAATACTTTTTAATATATATTTTTTTATATGATATAAAAAGTATAAACAACAAATTATTTTGATATATTGACTATTAGTGTATGATATTCATAATAAATATTGACAATAGTAATTTTTTTCATTAAGAAATGTATGAATATATTTTGTCCGGCAAATTGCAGAAAATATTTATTGCAGTCAAAAGATGGTAACACGTATTCAGTTAACTTAACAAACTAGTGACGTAACTATTTCGTACCTTTTTGTTTTCCTGAGTCGAGAAGTATTGCTGCGGCGTTTCGCATAAAATTTCTTCCAGGTGCGTATTTTTATTCTTTGTCAAGTCTGTTACCAAGGATTTTAGCATTAATTTTTACTTTTTCTCAATTTTTACCCCGGAATATTGTTTATTATACATCTCTAAGAAAATGCATATTGTTGTTTAATTTTTGAATTCGATAACCTAGCCATAATTTGACATTTTGGTTGAAATGTCAAGTCCGTTACTAGTCAAATCTGTTACCAAATGTCAATTCCGTTACCATACAGTTTTTTATCAATCTTTCAATGATCAAAAACATCGTTTTAAGCTCCAGGGACGCAAATAATTTCAAATGAAATTGGTTCTAGACGCTATGATATAGTGTAAAAGTGAGATTTCATATTGATTTTGTATGGTAATGGACGACAATTTTCCTTGCAACTTAAAGTTTTACAACAGCATTTGATTACTTAATTATGCATCAAAGTGTACAACCAATTACTTTTTCACACACATAAAATATGTGACAAAACATCTGTTAGTGATTCTAAAAGAAAATAGCAAGTTAAAAAAATTACTTAAAAATTCTGAAATTTAAGCATATGGTGAAAATGACCCTTGTGTCAAAACTCAATTTCCTAAAACTGTTTCATAATAAAAGAAAAGGGTTCTTAATCGGTTTTCTGATCTTGCCGAAATTTCTACCATTTTTGCTCTTAAAATGTCGTTTTATGTAAGTAGCATACCATTTTTTTGCATTTTAATCACGAAGATCAATAAGCCGTCTTTTCTCCACTCTGAATTTTTGCAGATAGATGATTTAAGTTAACAACTTCACAAGAGATTTATACATAAAAAATACATCAGTGTATTTTTTGAATAAAGTTTTTTGAAAAGCGAAGGATAAAAGTGAAAAAAAATGGGGGAGGGAAAGGGAAAAAACCTATTCAAACACTGGTTTAAAAAGTTTCTAAGTTCTTCTATTTAACAATTATTCAGCTGGAAGAATATTTTTCTGCAGCAGTTCAGCGATATAACAATGAAAAAAATAGTTTCTACGTTCCCTTTCACAACGGTATGCGAGCAAACCGAAAAGGGGTTTTTAAAGTCAAAAACGAAAAAATATTTTTTTTTGCCAGAGGATGTTTTCTGGAAATGTGCTCCGTGGAGCACTTAGTGTAGAAAAACTACTGATATTCAAAATAAGAAAAAAACGTGAGCTTAATTGAAACATTAAACAAAGAAAAACAGTCGTAGTAAATCATGCAAAAAGTTTGAATGTGATGTCATACATGAAAGGAAATACAATTTAAATGACAACATTGCATGGCGTAGTTAGAATGAGAGCACTGTACGTCATTGCAACTTAGTTTTGAGTTTCTGAATAAATTGTAAAAAAGTTTGGAAAAAAATCAAAGCTGCGTGAATTGTATCGTTCGCAGAAAGATTTGTATTTAATTATGGGTAGTTTTTTTTTTTTTTTTTTTTTTGTGCACAACTTTTGTCAAGTTACTTGTTTAAGGTTCAAAGCCATTTTAACCCACTGAATGCTCAACTCTTTTAACGTAGTAGCTTAGAAATACAGTAAATACTCACTAATCCGAAGCCTATAAACCAGACTTTCCTTTTAATCCGGACTGCCATAAAAGTTACATACTGCATAAATCAGAGGCGAATTAGCTTACTAATCTATTTTGGACGGCTTTTTTCTTCTCGTAACGTATATTTGTAACTTTCTATCATGGAATTTTATACTTTATTCTATTGAATTGAATAAAATCCATTTTTTAAAGTGTGTAATAGTTTGTTGATGTACCTTGGCTCAATGCATAGGTTATTTTTTTTAATTTGTACTTTTATTTTGGCCGACCTAGATCCCTTATTAGTCCGGATTGATGAGTTTTACAGCAATTGTATTTTTATTTAAAAAAACCTGTATTTAATATACTAAATTTACACAAGTTGTATTAGAAATTGCACTTAGAATGATAAATTATAAGTTCTGTTTCACGTTTTTTACACTAAGTTTAGATTGCATTAATATATTTCCAATATTTAAGCAACTGACAATACACTTTTGGCGAAAACCTTTTTCTGAAATAACATTTAGAAGCATGTGACTTTCCAAAATAACGCGCGGTCAGTGTAAATACTTCAAATATGCACTTCTGACATTCAAACGATGCAATAGCGTAATAAGGTTTTGAAATTGCGTCATGCACAAGGATATCGAAAAACGAGCAAATTTTGTTTCTTCCACGTTGCCTGTGAAAATCGCGGGACACGCAATGAGAGGGTTAACCCATTAATGCCTGGCATTTTTTTCCCAAAGATATTTTGTATACTGGTTACAAACAGTGTTAAATGGACAGGAAAAATAACAAAAAAAAAAATCATGTAAAAAATTATTTTTTTATAAAGGAAAGAAAAATCGTCATCAGACATTTGAAAGAAGAAATAAAATCAGCAATTAACATAAACTGGGAATAACTTTGAAAACTTAGCTTTTTTTCTTGAGATTGTGAACGATGTCACTTTTGATAAAGATTATATTAAAACTGCTACGGAACACACTTTACAATGGTTATGTGCTGCAATCTGTTAATAACGAATTGAAGCAATACCAAGGTACTAATTGAACACTATTATTTGGTTGAAATGTTTATTTTGGGGAAATTCAGACCCTTTTTGGACCGGTCCCTAAAAAGGGACGCTAGGCATTAATTGGTTAAGCGAGTTACGCCACTGTCATTCAACATTCACGCTTTGTTTACTGAAAGAAAGTCTGTCCCTTGTCAAAAGATGCATGACTTTGGACGAGAACTTTTACTGTCTTTTTTTTCTTAGTTAAAACTTTCCGCGTATTTACGCATGCGTCAGGTCTTCTCTGATCTTACCAAAATGGGGATGGTAGGTAAGATAAAAACAAGGGGAAGAATAATAAGAAGCATTTTGAGCCGCAGCATTCAACGTAAAACGATGCTAACTTCAAGTACATAGCTTAGTTGAATAATATGTCAAAAGGATAGAAACTGCAAGTTTTAAATTGGAAAAATCGGAAAGCTCCCAGTCACAACCCATTACCCTTTTTTAAGGAGAATGGTTCGCTAGTGCTAGGCGCGGCTTTCACGGACGGACAGTATACTTGGTTGGACAGAGGAAAAAGTTTATATCAAAACAACGTCAATAATCGTTATCGGCAGCACAAAACAGCTTGCAAACTTATTTTAAAACTGGAATTGCTTAAGATTAAGCCCATTGGAAGTCAACTTGTCAGAACCAGATCATACTCACGCATGCAAGCAATACTTGATCTGCCAATAAACCCATTAGATTGAATTGAATAAAAAAAATTGATTCAAAAAACATTGATTGTCGTCTTGGATCTAGTCGACCCTAGTAGGGCCGACTGTTCCACAGTGTTTAATTTGGGCCCTGCAGGCAAGGCATATAGGAAGTTAAAGGTGCTTTGAACACACGCCTTTGAGCATAAGCTGACATAGTACCTAATCACTACACTACTCTGCCAGTATGCTCTCTTAGCAGCCAATATATGTTCGTATATTTTGCGCATCTGGTTCACTTAATAGATGAATTAAATTCGAGCCTTAATCCATGCATAACTCATTTTTTTTTTTTTTTTTAATTTCAACTACTCTATCACTCCATCCCGTCTAACTGAAAAAATATTGGTATTACATTACATTAAGTACAATTTGAGGCACTAAAATATACCCTCAGCCACAGGTATACGAAAGGTTTTATTTAGACGCATACAAAACCGGGAAAAAGTTATTTGCTCTTTCTACCGAACAATATCAAAGTAAAATTGAAGCTGAGAAAGTTTTGGAAAGCATTTTCCCAGTTTTTAAGAAAAGTCTTAACTTACTGGCGTAATTGAAACGTTTCGTTAAATCAGGTTCCTTTCTCAGTCCATTAGGCTTGCTATTGCAAACAGTGGAACAATATTGATCGTTAAGAGAAAGCCGCTCAAGAAGGAAAAGTTCGATTACGCTTCGGTAATAGAATAAAAGAGAATAGTTCTTCTTCAATCAGTGATGGACCAAGCAAATGGAAGATGAGTATTTTCATTGCTGGCTAGGAATATTCTCCCACTGGAGAGCTGTTGAGGGGCTTATGAAATCTGTCGCACTAATGAGATTACAAATTACAATTGCAGACGAGTTGGACAATTCCTCAGAAATTGCAATCACACTTAGCTGATTGATTTAAAAAGAGTTGATAGGTGAATTAAATTTCGTTAATTTTTTTT
>JAXGGA010006186.1:0-67500 GCA_038373865.1 Uloborus plumipes
AATGGCATGAGTGAACGAATTTAGCTTTTAATTTATCGTTTGCTGGTTGATGTCTGTCGATGTTTACCTATTGTTTTTATTATCATTGTGAAGAATAATGGACGAAATTTCTATGACTAATGCAAAAAATTTTTAGGATCAGTTGAGTTTAAAAGAAAAAAGTGCTTCAAATATATTTTTGCAATGTGATTATTTATTGTTGGACTGTAATTTGCAGAAGTAAATGCATTTAAAAAATAATAAAAGACAACATTAAAAGTTAATTTTTTGGCGACTTTTTTACAGTTTGGCATTTAATTCTATTTCATTATATTTACTTCTATCTTATTGCGATATTGCAACGTTCTTTCTAAAGTGTGTCATTTCGGAAAATGTATTATTTTGTTTTTGAAGTTAGGAAAGAAAAATTTCTTCTTCTTTTAAACTTTGGTAAAATTTCTGTTGGTTTCTGTGAGCAACAAAATTGTTCTTATTTTCTCTTTTGGCTCATTTTTGTGCACCTCTCCTTGGGGTTGCATTCGAATGTCCCCAAGGGGGTGAGTTACCCCTTTTATGGGGTAATCAGTGCTTTCAATGCAGACAAAAGTGATATGAAGTGGCGCGACCACTTGGCGATGTCGCCAAGCTTTTGGTCGCCAAGTGTTTGACGCCAATTTGGCGACATATCGCCAAATTTGGCGGAAAAAAAAATCATTTTTTTAAAATTTGGGTTCAATTTTGCGCTATTGGCGATATTTTGCGAAATATCCACTGAATGATGTTAAAATTGGCGATATTTAGGAGATTAATCATTGTAAACATTTTTTTGCATTGTTTCGTCGCAAACTAGGGATGTAAATGTTTGAATTGTTATCCTGCTCTAACTCCAAGTACTATTTTAGCACTTAAAGCATCTGCTAAGAAATTTACACGTAAAAGGAAGTAGTGGAGGGTCCATACCAAATTTTTATATTATACTTTGAAGGAATTATAGTTGAATCATAACTAAAATAGAGCATTTTTTCTGCTATATCAATTTTTTACAAATGAACTTTTAATTTTATACCACGGGCAAAGCCGTGCGGGTACCGCTAGTGTTTTAATAAACTCTCAGTTCCTTTTTTTTGGATTGTTGAAGTAAACATTTTTTATTGTCTGATTTTATGTTCAGAATGATTTCAGGCTTTTAAATACACGGTTTTCTTGGGAGTAGTAAATATTAAACTGAAGCAGCGATTTGGCTTCGGGATTTTTAAACATCTTTCACTGGAGGACGTAGTTTTTGACTGCTTGCTGGTCTGTAAAAAGTTAAAACTCCAAGCATTTCAAAATCCGTTGAATTTCAAAGTTAGATGTTGCATAACAGCATCTAGCAACTCAACAAAATAGATAATACTTAAGAACCGAATATATTTGAGAACTCTAAATTATTCTGAACTAAACTTCAAATCAGACCGTGCAATTTTTTTTCTAACAATCCAAAGAATGGGAAAGTGACATTGAACTGTTTGGAAAAAGACCAAATGATTCTCTTTCTTTCTTTCTTTTCTTTCTGCTTTCTAAAATCGAATTCAATGGTTTGACGTAATTTTTTAATGAAGAAAATATTTAATAATGAAATAGGAGATTAATTATTTGTTTTATTTCTCAATTATGAAACGCATTAATGAAAAAATCAAAACATTTAGAATTTCATACATAAGAATTTTCATTATTAATTTATGTTTTTATTGTTTGTCGTCAATTTTGAAAAACAAAAAAACTAAAGGTCACTAATAGTACGGTGCAATTAGCCCAAAAAATGACCGAACCCAGACATCCAAAGTAAAAGTTTAACTCCAAAGCCAAATTGTTCTACCCTATGTACATATTGTGTGGTAAAAAGTCACACCATTTCTAGCGTCGGGTTTGGGGAGGAGGGGGGGAAGAAGTTTAAAAATTAGTAGTTTTTTCAGTTTTTTTTAAATATATAAAAAACCATGCATTTAGCACCAAAAGTCTACTTTACAAAAATAATCTACATTAAATTACGAACAAAATGGTACCTTTTATAATCTTGTTACGCAAACGGTTCCAGAGTTACGATCGGCGCAAAAAGTAGAAAATTTTCGTATTTTTCAGATTTTGTGGAAAAATGAAATTCTAACTACTATGCAAACAGAAATAACTAAACAAATTTATTAAAAAGTAATATATAATCGTTTTGTAGTCCAAAAGAAGCTGAAGACGCACACAGAGGGTAAGAAGCGTCAAAATACGGAAGCGTGGGGCTGCTGGTCGTCTACCTGCCACCTTTATGGTCTAAGACCTGCACACAACGCTTGCGGCCAGGTCTTTCCCCTTCGACCTCTCTCATTTATTATCTCCTTTTGAAATACTATTCGACTGTTTTATTTTGTTTATTTACTTATATATTTTTCGAACATTTTTGAACCTTTTGCTTTGCTTAGAAAAAGACATAAAAATGTTTTTTAAAAAAAAAAGTATTTACCATTCTGAATTAGCAACGGTCACGTGACTTGACTATTTTATCTGGCGTGTGTGGTGCCATTGTAAATAGATACACTTGAAAAGAAAAGTAGCTGTTCTGTCTCTAGCCTCTATAACTAAGGCAATAAAATTTAACCAAAACACCATATGTGTGAATCCCAACACTCTCTTATATCGAATGGTTTCCACCGTGAGAAGTTATGAGAAACTTGAAGACATATTTCAATTTGAATTATGTTCGTATCCACCCCGCCTGTTTGACTAATCTGGTTTGATGAGGAAGGGTAGCAAATCTTCAATGGTGTCTGTTTTCCTTCCAAATTCAAATGGATCGTCAAACACCGCAGATTTTCAAAACATATCCTGCATCATTGATGGAGGACATCTCCTTCATTGTGTCGTCTGGCGCCACCCAGCTACTTTCAGGCAGATTTGCGAGCAATACGTAGATTATACAATTGCTCATTATGGGCATGCAATTATTGTTTTTGATGGATACGAGAAAGAAAGTACAAAAGATGAAGAGCACTTACGTAGATCCCGATCTATAACTAACATAGAAGTAAAAGTTGAAGATTCAATATGTGCAACTATCAATCAAGTTTAATTTCTAAACATCGCCAGAAACAAAATGGGGCTTATTTACCTTCTCACAATGTACTTACTTGCAAAAGAGTGGTTGTTCAGTTTATCAAGCATCAGGTGATGCTGATTCATTAATAGTTTCAACAGCGATTGATGAAGCTAAAAAAGGAGTTGAAGTTTGCGTAATTGGGGAAGACACAGACTTACTAGTCTTATTGATTGTTCACGCACCATCAGAAAACAAATTGAAAATGGTGGTGCCAAAGAAAGGCAATCAGCAGGAAAAAGCGTAGGGGAGACCGGGGCAAGATGACGATGCTAAGAATCGTTGCTTATTATTCACTCATTTTTAAGGATGCTAAAATTATTTTTATGTCAGGCGTTAGAGTAGTCCTTTGTAGCCTAAAATATATCACCAATTATTTTTTGAAATTAAAAAAAAGGTATGATTTTCTTATGTTTCCATAAGCTGAACAATTCGTCGTCTTGCCCCAGTACCGGGGCAAGATGACTTTCGCCTTGGGGCAAGATGACGACTCTATAAAAGGTGTAACATTTTAATCTTTTAAATACGTTACATGGTTTAACAAATGATAAATGTGTTTCTACGTCTTAGAAAGCATTAAATTAAGCATTGTAAAGTAATGTATATATACAAATGTTTAGTAGTGCAGTTAACAATAGTCGCAAATAAAAATGCCATTTTCATAATTGGAACAGTCCTCATGCCACCACTCTTGGCATTTGCAGCACTGGATCCATTCTTCTGCTGGAGGATCACAATATTCCTCTTTACAAGCAGGACATCTTAGTACACCATCCTTTGAAGTTGATGTCACTGGTTTGCTTGGCCTGATTTTTTCTGACTTCGGGCTAAGGGAACTAAGTTTGAGTTTTCTTACTCCTTTTTTTGCTTCACGTTCTTCTGCCCTCTGTTTTTTTAGACAATCCTTTTTCTCTTTCTGCTTAGCTCTTTCTTATAGCAGTTCTTTGACGGGTGAGCTCTTAGGGATACTTGAACTCTTTTTTTTTTTGTTTTTTCTTTTTTTATCACATTGTAGTGTTTTTGGCAATGGCTTTAAATCAAAAACACTTAAAGGCTTCTTTTCTGCACTGGAATCAGAATTTGTCATCAATTTTGTATCTACTGGATGTTTTATATGTGGTTTTTTTACTAACAGGGTCTGGGGGTTGGCACTATTGTTTTCAGTTCCCTCTTTAACAGCATTAAGATCAGTTGTTTTTGAAGCAGCGAAATCATGATCGCTGAATACAAGAGAATTATGCGGCTCGATCCCACATTCTTGAAAACCTTGAACTGCATTTGCAATTGTAGCGGCTTTGAAGTAAGCTATGCTCAAAAGTTCACCAACATTTTTATCTGTGATGGTCTGCCCTGGATGAGTGACCATATAGTTGTCACAAGCTTGACTACAATAATTTTTCAAAAAATGCCACATCAAGAGGTTGGAGACGATGTGATGTATGGGGAGGCAACCCAACCATGATAATAAATTTTTCTCTGCAACAAATATAGCTTGCAAAGTTATGTGGGATTTATGATTATCAATGATCAACAGAACAGGAGATTCTTTGTTTGATTTTACGTGTTGATAAAAGTGCTGCAAAAAAGAGAAAAAAGTATCCTTATTGCTCCAGCCATTATCACTACAGTGACCTACAGTTTCTGGTGGGGCTTTCTCGATAAGTTCATCATATGTATCAAATGCCATCATATGTATCATTAACAAACTATTAGTTTGCTCTTCGGAAGAGGGGGGGGGGCATGAGGGACTTAGTATAATATATTATTATATACATTAGTCTATACATTAGTATAACTATAAATAAGCATTTAAGGAACTTAATAGAAGGGGCAACATAGTTAGTTTCATAAATTCCGAAACATGGGGCAAGATGACGAGCTCGTCATCTTGCCCCGTGTTTCGTTTCGTCATCTTGCCCCAGACTGCCATTTTTGAAGGATTCATATTTATTTCCATTAAAAAATGCGTTTATTTGGTGCTTATTCATATAAATAGGTAGTATTTAAACTAAGGTACACATTAATACTAATGAGAAGCAATAAATCTTACCTGTACTTGCATAAGAGCTTATTTGCACATGAATAAAAGTTAGATCGCGGTAGCGGTAAACCAGAACAACTTCAGAACTGTCTTGAAAATGACGATTTCAGCGACTTTATACTATTGCTGAACGAAGAATAGATGGAAGAATCTCCTATCCTAGCGGACCTATCCTACCTAGCGGCAAATGAAAAAAATACGAAATTCGTCATCTTGCCCGGCTCGTCATCTTGCCCCGGTCTCCCCTACATTATTTCTGACATTCAGCGAAGCATTGGGGAGATGAAAGGTGTACTGTTAGCAATATACGCTTTCACAGGATGTGACACTGTATCAACTATTTACAAAAAAGGGAAAATTACACCGTACAGAAAAGTGCAATCTAATAACGCTCTTCGTACGAAACTTCTAGTCTTCAACGACCCCAAAGCTGACCATAATGCAGTGGCTGACGCTGGAAAGCATTTCCTTCTTGCGATGTATGGAGCCAAGAACACTGAAGATTTAGATAGTTTTCGCTACCAGTGTTACTTGCAAGCAATTGCAAAGCAGCCTATACATTCCTTTTTAGAGTTGTCTACACTTCCCCCCACTTCAGCAGCTTCCAGGCATCATTCATATAGAACCTACCACCAGGTGCAGCAGTGGCTGAATGAGAAAAAGAATCCGCTTGATTGGGGGTGGAGGAAGGTTGGCGAACACCTGAGACCCATTACTACAGTACGTTCTGCAGTTTTCCAGGAATTACTTTCACTCATAGTATGCGCTTGCAAAGACGGATGCATGCGTAACTGCGAGTGCAGAAACAGTGGTCTAAAATGCTCAAGCATGTGCAGTTTCTGCTCAGGTTTAGGATGTGATAACAGTGACACGACCATAATAGACGAAGATGATGAAGAGGAGGGTGATATGCTTGATGATGAGGAGAAGGGTACTATGCTTGAAGAGGACTGTATATAGATGAACACTCTAGATTATCATATCACATTTAACATTTTATATTTTAATTCAATATGACTATTGAACTCAGTTTATGAACGTCTTCAGTACAATACGGCTGTAAAATACAACCTAATATGCCTATTTTATAAAGAAAAATGTCTATCAGCTTTTGTTTTAAAAATATTATGACTGAAAATGATACAATTTTATTCATAAATATTATGCAGATAATATTTTTATATTTTAAAGTAGTTTTTGTTGTAAAGATATTCATTTTTAATGCGAAATTTTCCAAAGAATATGCAGATTTCTCCGTACAACAGAATGGGCCTAAGCCTGAGGAAGCCTCATTTCTCTTAAAAAGTAGTCTCTAGAGTAGGTTATACCACTAGTATTGCAATTTGTTTTTACAAAACACAATTCGTACAAAAATTAATTTCCTTAATATGTATTTTTCTTATAATATCCTATTTTTCCAAAAAATCTGAAAAATACGAAAATTTTCTACTTTTTGCGCCGATCGTAACTCTGGAACCGTTTGCGTAACAAGATTATAAAAGGTACCATTTTGTTCGTAATTTAATGCAGATTATTTTTGTAAATTAGAGTTTTGGTGCTAAATGCATAGTTTTTTATTTATTTAAAAAAAACTGAAAAAACTACTAATTTTCAAACTTCTTCCCCCCTCTCCCCTCCAAACCCGACGCTAGAAATGGTGTGACTTTTCACCACACAATATGTACATAGGGTAGAACAATTTGGCGTTGGACTTAAACTTTTACTTTGGATGTCCGGGTTAGGGTCTAATTGCACTGTACTATACACTGAAGTGACAAAAGTCATGGGATAGCAATATGCAAATTTTCAGATGGCAGTAGCATCGCATAGAACAGGTATAAATGCGCAGTGCTTTTACAGAGCTATCATTTCTGTTCAAGTTATTCATGTGAAGAGGTTTTAACGTGATGATGACCGCACGACGTGAATTAACAGACTTTGAACGCGGAATGTTAGTTGGAGCTAGACGCATGGGTCATGCCATTTCGAAAATCGTTAGAGAATTCAACATTCCCAGATCCACTGTGTCAAGAGTGTGCCGAGAGTATGAAATTTCAGGCATAACATCCCACCATGGACAGCGCAGTGGTCGACCGCCTGCACTTAAAGATCGAGACCGGCGACGTCTGCATCTGCAAAGAGTCGTAAATTCTAACAGACAAGCAACACTGCGTCAAATCACCGTAGAAATCAATGTGGGACGTACAATGGACGTGTCTGCTAGAACTGTACGGAGAAATTTGGATTTCTTGGGCTATTCCAGCAGAAGACCGACTCGAGTGCCTTTACTGACAGAACGACATCGCTTGCAGCGACTCTCGTGGGCACGTGAGCATATCGGTTGGTCCCTAGATGAATGGAAAACCGTGGCCTGGTCCGATGAGTCACGATTTCAGCTGGTAAGAGCCGATGGTAGGGTTCGAGTGTGGCGCAGACCCCACGAAGCCATGGACCCAAACTGTCAGCAAGGCACTGTTCAAGCTGGTGGTGGCTCCGTAATGGTGTGGGCTGTTTTTTCATGGCATGGACTTGGTCCTCTAGTGCGACTGGACCGAACATTGACTGGAAATGCTTATGTGCAGCTACTTGGAGATCACTTGCAGCCATTCATGGACTTCATGTACCCAAACAACGATGGGATTTTTATGGATGACAATGCGCCATGTCACCGGGCCACAACTGTTCGCAATTGGTTTGAAGAAAATTCTGGACAATTCCAACGAATGATTTGGCCACCTAGATCGCCCGACATGAATCCCATTGAGCATTTATGGGACACCATCGAGAGGTCTGTTCGTGCCCAAAATCCTGCCCCATCAACGCTTTCACAATTATGGACGTCTATCGAGACAGCATGGCTCAATATTCCTGCAGAAGACTTCCAACGACTTGTTGAGTCCATGCCACGTCGAGTTGTTGCACTTCGCCGGGCAAAAGGAGGGCCGACACGATATTAAGAGGTATCCCATGACTTTTGTCACTTCAGTGTAATGATAACATTGATTATGTCATTGTTTTTATATGAACAAATTCGAAGAAAAAAACTTAACTGTAATTCAAGAATTTTTCCCTTTTGACATCATGCTTTTGTCCAGGTTTCATGCAATGATAAGATATTAAAATGTCACTTTAAAAAACGAATTTATCCTTTTATAAAACTTATGAGTTGTACAGAATTTAAGGCTGTTTTGTCAGTTATTCACCTTTATTTCAATGAAATATTATTAAACTGGGATAAGTTATGAGTAAAACAATGTTAAAAGATTTTGAGTTTATAATTTTGTCCAGCATTTTAATATTTGTCATTAATTTTGAAACATGAAGCAAATAAAGATATCTAATGGAAAAACCAGTTCACACTTTTTGTCAACTTGCTCGAACAAAACTTAACCTTAATTCCGAGGTTTTTACCTCTCATTTTGTGTTTTTGTTCGGTTTTACAACAGGTTGATAAAATATTAACTTTAAAAAATTTTAATTACTGCAGTTTAAATTGAATTGGCAAGTTATACTAAATATCGACTCAAAACCTGTTTGAAAAAGCATCGACCCAAAAATAGCTACAAATATGTCGCACCCCTAATACACACCCTTCTCCTGCATGTACATACACTGTAAAAAATAGATGTAGTTTTTACAGCATAAAACAGCTAATTTTACAGTAATAAACTTTAAAATTACTAATTTTACAGTAGTAGACTGTAAACTGTAAAATTGCTAGTTTAACAGTTTATTACTGTGCATGTTACAGTTTTAAACTGGAACCTTCTGCTGCCAGTATTATACTGTTGTATTTACAGTATAATACGGCTAATTTATAGTAATATTGCTAATTTTACAGTAATAAACTAAAATTACTAGTTTTACAGTGATAAACTAAAATTGCTTGTTTTACAGCTTATTATTCTGCGTTACAGTTTTAAACTGGAACCACTGCTGCCAGTATTATACTGTAAAAACAACGACTTTTGTTTTTGCAGTGTAGTGCATATGTATCAGTGGTCGGAAGTAGCGCGCTACAAGTAGCGAAACTACTGTAGTAGCTACATTTTTTAGTAGTTTGTAGTGTAGCGCACTACTTTTTAAAAAAAGTAGTGTAGTGAGTAGCGCGATACAAAAATGTTGTAGTTTGTAGCGATTTCATAAAACTACTTTCTAATGGAGCAAAAAAAAAAAAAAAACAGAAAAAAAAAGATTCAATCGCGTCTGACTGGCGCATATCGTACACGATTTCCTTTGCGAAAGCAGTGAGAAAAATGAATCATACAAATTCGAGCTGACCTCTGGCATATCATTTTGACGCCATAAGTTCTATATGTTAGACGGCATTGGTTTCTTTGGCGTCACCATTTTCATATTCCGCCAATATTTGCATTGAATATAGTGTATGGCTGAGGAAGGAAAATTTATGAATGAGCGATAACTGAGTGTTAGTGTTTTATAGCAACCGAGAATGTCATGTAAATGAATGCTTTAGCGCTCAAAGCTCAATTGGATTATTGTTCCAATGTCCACCAAACATGGCTGCAATTTTAATAGAAGAGGATACAAATTTGATAGAAGATGACAATATCGAGCTGCCCTGGCCGGCGTATAATAAATACTTCATAGTTATTGAAATGATTTTCGTGCAAACTTTGCACTTTGAACAAAAAACTTTCTGTTTCTAAGTCATCCGCATACAATTTAAAACTGCATATTGAAGTAAGTTAAGCATTTTTAGTTATGTTTCACACTTCAGATAACTTATTTATTAATATTTCATAATGAATACTAGTACCGTTTAGTATGTTTTTCATATTTCTTTAGTTTTGCTTCTTTAGTGACGGAGTATTGAAAAATATTAAAATAATAAAAATCAATTATTAAATATTTTTGACATCATTTGACACAATTGGAAAAACGTTTTCATTTCATTTTATCGGTGGCGTATTAATAGGGATGGTGTTCAGACCGAGACCCAACTCCCCAAGGGCGTAGCCAGGACTCACGTTAGGGGGGTGCAAGCAGTGGCACCCCAATAGGAGGTCACTGTGACCTCCCAAAAAGTTCTTATCCGATACAAATTGGCTGATGAAATTTGAAAACAGTGAGACAGTATTGCAAGGCTGAACTTCATTTTATTTTATTTTTTTTTCTTTAATTAATTAATTTATTCATTTTTGTGATGCCTCACGTCTCTTTTGGTAGACATAGGTAAGAATGCATTTTTTTAATCATTCAGTAAAGTTCTGAGTTTCATTCGGTAAATTAAAAATTTTCTCCTCAAAAACAGGCAAGCTTACTTATAATATTTCACCCTAAAATTTTTATTCTTCGCATACTCAGATTAAAAAAGTTGTTTTCATGCTAAAAGACAAATTTGGGTTTGGTACAAGGATCCGTGTTAGGTAAAGAATGAAGCTGATTTTCTGATGTGGCGCCAAGGACTTAAAACTTATTGGTGGGAGAGGAGGCGAAGGGGGGGGGGGAGACTCTCAATGACCGAATGAAATTCCAAATTTCACCGAGTAATAAAATACGAACTTATTTGTCTGCATCAGCATGTTACAATGAAAAGCAGGAAAGGGAACAAAATCGTTTGTCAAAAAAATAAATAAAATGGGAGATCACAGTGACCTCCCATTGACTCTGATCTAGGGGGTGCAGCTGCACCCCCCTAGCTACGCCCTTGCCAACCCCCTTGAAACTCAAAATTAAATTCCTACAATGAAAATTCAATTTTTTTTCTCATATGTTTTTGAAAAGTAGCGAAGTAGCGACTACTTTTCAAAAGTAGTGTAGCGCGCTACATTAAAAAAAAAGTAGTTGTAGCTGTAGATAACTACATTTATAAGAAAGTAGTTGTAGTTGTAGTTCGCTACAAAAAATATGTAGTTTTTCCAACCACTGATATGTATTATCTGCAATGCTCAATGAAGCAAATGTAATTCATTCAATCAACAATTCTTAGGAATCGAGAGTCTTGATATTTGCATCGTTTCGGTGATCATAATTTTAGTTTTTGCTTCCCAGAAAGGTTTTTAATAACATGGTTTGCCCCGAACTGTTAATTTTAATAATTTTCTATCTCTATTTTTAACAGAATGAGCAGGAAGTCCCCCCCCCCCCTTCTCACGCTTTTTTTTTTCTCTTTTGAAAAGAATGCTTATAACCCATAAAATTGAAAAGTCGCAATAAATTGCCCGCTGCAGATTTTTGAGGAATCGTAAATAGCATTCAGTAACTTCCACAAATGAACCACCCAAAATGAGTTGAAAGGAAAGTAGTGAAAGGAAGGTGCGAAACATACAAAAGGAGATCGGTTGTTTTTTTATAGATAGCTGAGGCTCCAGGGAAAAAAATCGTAAAAAAAGGTACGGACGGGGGAAACAAGGGGGGGGGGGAGGATTAGAGCCTTTGCACCTCCAGGCCGTAAAACAACTCCATAACTCAAAAGAGAAGGTGCCTTCCCTTTTTATTTTGGGTGTTTACTTTTGTTCAAAGGATCCATGACAGCCCTAGGGGATAATAAGGAAAGTTTCAGCGGAGAAAGTGGTTGAGGGGTCGTTTCTGACCTTGGACATGCCTTTCTACTTCGGCTTTTAAAATGCCGAGATGGGCGGACCCCGGCGCGTGCCCCTCATCATCTGCGGCCCTCTGGAATGTGGCACGGAAAGGAAGGGGGGGGGGGTGAAAATTTATAGTTTTGGTCGGGACAAAACACTTTGCTTTTGTTTTCTCAATTTTGCGTTTGTTCATGGTATGAATTAAAATAGGGTATACAGACCAGTGAATGAACACTTCGTAATTTTCTTTAAAAAATAAGTTTTTAAACCATTTTTCTTACATGAATCGGAAATAGGCACGTCATTCTGCACATTTCTAAAAAGAAAATGGCTAGAAAATGCTGCGTTTGTATTTTGTTTGAGGTGTTGATTCAGTGGCGTATCCAGGGGGGGGGGTGCCAAGGGACCAATGCCCCCCCAAGATTTTGTAAGACTATAAAAAATGGTGATACCGAATTTTAAAAAAACATGTAACCTTCATGTAAATATGCTTCAGGTTTTTTCAATGAAAAATACTTTATGGACACTGAAATATTGTCATATTATTTTCTGTTTTCGACAATAAGAAGCAAAACTAATTGTTATTCTGTAATTGTGGAAATGTAAGAGGAAAATGAGCGATGTACCCGTGCCTTATTGTTCTTGCATAATATTCATTTTTGTGAAAAAAAAAAAAAAAATCTTTGAGCAACGTTCAATAGAAAAAATTAAATCGAAATACTGCGTTTTTAAAGTTTTACCATATTTCTTGATTTTTTTTCCTTTCTCATCACAGTGTCGATGTTCGATGTGCACCCCCCAAAATCAATTCCTGGATACGCCACTGTGTTCATTCACTGGGTCAATGCACTTTTTCTCCTTTCAATCCCCCAAAAAACCTGATCCAGAACCATAAAAATTAGCGCAATATTTTTAAAAATAATTATATATATCACCTAAAGTGTTTTTACTGTCATGTGACAAAGGCTACAATTTTTAACGATGCTATTAATTTTTGAAAACGAAATTTCGCTTAAGTGTTCATTCACTGGTCGGTGCACCCTATACGTTGATATATTTGAGTATAGTACCAAAAAACAAACCATTTTCTTTAAGTAACTCTCAAAATATGTTGAATGAATATAGAAGTAATGAAGCAATTATTGAAAGAATATGTTGTTATGAAAAAAAAAGCCTTTTCAATTAAAAAATAGATTTCTTTAGTAAAAATGGTGGTTATAGTCTTAACATTTTAAGTTATGAAAATAAACAATTTTGATAGTTCTGCCGTAAAATTCTCGTGCACACATAAATCTTTTAGGACCATTTACGATAAAATTAAGCTCGCTTCTATATATCGAAATTTCTGTACATCGAATTTTTTCTCGGCAAGTTGCTACTTCGATATACAGAGGTCCGGCCCGACTGCATTCTAAAGCGGTAGAGTTTCTAATTCCCATTGTTTATCAAGAAGTGCTCTGAAGTTTAGCAAGTGATTAAGAGGTCACTTGTGCTTAAATTATTACAGTAGCCAAATTATTTACAGTAAAACCTTGTTCATACGTCTTTTACATTTATACTTCATTTTCATCAACTTCCGATTTATTCCTATTCATTTTAGTGCAAAAATGAATCGTTCATGCAACGCGAACTATCGGTTATACAGTTAAATCCCGATCATCAGAGGAATAGGGTAGCTCTGTAGCCGCAGATAAGTAATTACCAAGGACAATTTGAAAAATAGGTAAAAAACTATACTTGTGTATACAATAACAAAGAAAAGAAAAGGTAAAATAAAATAAAATTGACAGCGCTCGTGCATGCATTTAAATTATAGCTAAACACGATAACATTGAATGTAAAAAATATCTTTGAAAGCTAAAAACAATAACACACCCATCTACTTATATTAAAAACTGAGTGTCTTTTTATCTATGTTCTGTTTCTTTCTCCCGAATGCCAATAAACTGAAAGTCGAACCACGTACCGATATATTCGTAATTTTTCAGGCTTATTAGTTTTAATTAACATGAGGTTTGATAAAAGGATTCTGAAGAATTTGAGAAAATCTTCAAATTTTTGCTCAAATTTAAAGATATTTGTCCTACATGATTAAATATGAAATCCATTGTTATAAAACGTGGTTGATGTGAAACAGTTATAATAATGTTAATGAGAATTTTGAATGAAGACTTAACTGAATCAAACTTGGAACTCATTAGCGGGCCACGTACGTATTATTTTTATCGCGAGCAACTTTGAAATATTTTTGAAATATAAATTTGTCAAACCTGTCTATCTCGAATTTCACGAGACAGAAGAAAATTTCGAGATACGGAGGTTTCGAGATACAGTGGTTGTGATAAACTATACAGAAATATACAATTGGCACAAAGTCAAATACTTAAAAGATTGCTTTGCATTGATATTTTTGAATTTTAACTGTTCGACGTGTTATGAGTCCACGTTTTACTAATTGTGGTGACTATATCAGTAGCAAGTTAATGCATACCTTTAAGCACGAACATAGTCTTTGAATGATTGTGCAAAAGATGACTTTTGTCTCCAAGTTATACAATTGATAAAGGTGGTTGGAGATGAAATTCAAACATGAGAGTCTTCAAAATTCGAGATATAGAGGTTTTCGAGAAAAATCATTCGAGATAAACATGAGAAAAAACGTTAAATTTATGCTGTAAAAGCAGGGAAATTGAGAAATTTTGACATAGAGAGGTTCGAGATAAACAGGTTCGACTGTAGTTGAAAAGCTATCTATTTATATTAAAAACTGAGTGTCTTTCTTTCCATGTCTTATTTTCCCATCTTTCGTTCTATCCATGTCCTGCTTCTTTCCTCTGAACGCCAATGAACTTAAATTCGAAAAATAGGTACCGATAGATTCGTAATTTTTCAGTCTTTATTAGTTCTAATTTACACTAGCTGCGTGGCCCGGCGTTGCAAGGGCTACCTATGAACAAAAATTTAACAAAACTTGAACAAAAAAATGAGAAATCCTTTGCATTATAATGGATATGAGTTGTTACTTCAAAAACCTGTATTAGGGCCTTTATTGGGTAACCGCTTCGCGTGGGATGCCGTGGGACTCTAACGCTCTATAGAACGAAGAATTTATTTGAATTTTATCCCTTAGTAATTTTCCTGACTTTTTACTATTTTTCCTGATTTTTTCGAGCATAAATTGTTTTCTGTTTTTTGAGAAAAGCCTTATTTTATTTTCAGCCTTGTTTTTATTATATAAATATTTTCTTTAAAATAATTATGAATATTACTGATTTTATTCGAAACAGTAAGTTTAATAAAAGTTATGGCATGGAAATTCTAGTACTATATTTTGATTGAGATCAAGTGTGGATTTTTTTTTGACTGAAATGACGGGTCTCTGTTGATTGATTTGATTAGTCTATGGATCATAAGAGACAATGAGTAATGCTTGTCTCTACTAAAACAAAGCAGACCCAGGTAGCACAAATAACCTTTAAACGTTTTATAAACGTTTTTTAGCGGTTGTCACAACGTTAATAACCATTTCACAACGTTTAAAAAACGAAGTATGCTACTTGGGGAAAGTTTGGTTGTTTGTCTGGGGATGAGCACAATGTGTTTAAAATTACAAGGTTTGACTACACTGTAAAAAATGGATGTTGTTTTTACAGTATTATACAGCTAATTTTATAGTAACAAACTGTAAAAATTGCTTATTTTACAGTAATGAACAGTAAAATTGTTAGTTTTGCACTAATAAACTAAAATTGCTGCTTCACAGTAATTTTGCAGTTTATTACTGTGCGTTTTACAGTTTTAAACTGCAACCCCTGCTGCCAGTATTATACTGTTGTTTTTACAGTATAATACAGTTCATTTTCTGGTAATAAACTGTAAAATTGCTAGTTTTACAGTTTATTACTGTGCATTTTACAGTTTTAAACCGGAGCCTCTGCTATCAATAGTATACTGTAAAACTACGGTTTATTTTTTGTAGTATAAAGGGGCCCCCCAGAAAGTACTTGCCCATTGGCCCCCCTGGCGCCTGAATTAGGCTCTAGGCGGAATCCCGATGATAAGCAAAACACAATTTTTTAGATTTAAAAAATATCATGTTTTCTTTATTAAGTCGTTTTTTAAATGATGCAGTTAATTTTCCTTTTTAGCCTACTTTCCCGTTAAAAATAAAAGAAAGACGAAAAAAGTATTAAAAGTAGCTTAATGCATCGAAAAAATATCGCCAAGTCCAAAAAATATCGCCAAGTTAAAAAAAATATCGCCAAGTCCAAAAAATATCGCCAAGTTAAAAAAATAAAGAGGTAAAATGAATATCGAAAAATTAAAAATTTGAAAGTAGGGTATTGAGATGGGGAATTTGTGTGTCGGTCTGTCGGTCGGTCTGTCGGTCTGTCTGTCCCCCCCTAATAACTTTTGAATGAACATTCCGATTTGGACAAACTTTTTTTTGTTGGAAAGATCTCGGCGAGTACAGCTCATTCCCATATTTGATTTTTTGATTTGAACAATTTTTGGTTCAACTTTGAGCCGTTCAAATAACCGGTCCCGCGATACTAACATTTTAATGAACAGTCCGATTTGAACAAACTTTTTTTTGTTGGAAAGAACTTTTCAAGGATACTTCATTCCCGTATTTACATTTCCGATTTGAACAATTTTTCGTTCAACATTGAACCGCTCAAGCAAGCTGTCACCCCTAATAACTTTTGAGTAAACAGTCCGAAAAAAAATGAGATGACTGTGCAGACGATTTTTTGTTTATTTATTCATTTGTTTTATTGAATTTATTATTATTATTATTATTTTTTTGGCAGACGATTTTTTTTTGTAACAAAAATGTTTCATTCACTAGGGCATTTTATTCTTTATTTATATTTAACAACTGGCAACGGATTAAAAGTGAAATTCGAGACATTTTATCAACGGACGACTTTTTTTTTCTTTTTTTTTTCTTTCTTTGATAAAATGTGTTTTGATGTACTTTGTACTTTTAAATTTTTTTTGAAAACAATTGAGGAATTTTTCTACGGAAGAACTGTAACAGTTACATTCTTTAAAAGGTGCGACAAAACTTTATTTATTCATTTATTTACTTTTTATGTGTCTATTTCATCTGATGAGAGAGGTATATTTTGCTTTTAGAAATCAGCTTCAAGTGCTAAAAAGGTATGTTTGACATAATTTTTAGTCTTAGATAATCAAGAGAATAATGATCAGATGCTAGAATGCCGATGTCGATGTACGGGAAAGTAGGCTCGTTTAGTTCTTGACAGAACTTCTTGTTAATTTTGGGACGTTAGTTGAGCTTACTTTGCTCTCCTCCAAACCGAAGGGATGGGTGAGAGTGAAAATCTGTGAGATGATGTATTTCCCTTGCCCCGTTCGGGGCCGATCGAGTTGGTGACGAGCCTATCTCTTTGCAAGAGCGGAAAGGAGCAAAACACGGGAGCGCTATCGATTCCCGTATCAGGGGGAGGGAGGGGGGCACGAGGGGGGTCGCCCAGGGGGAGGAGTCACGACTCCGGAAGGGGGGCCGCCGGTAATCTGCGGCAGCCGGTTTGACAGTCGCGAGGTCAGGAGGAGACCCGCGCGGAGGGATACACGCCTGGCGAACCACACGGGGTGGTGGTTGCGGGGGTAGCCAAGTCACGTGGTCTACCTCCACCTTCCCCCCCGGTGTGTGTGTGTGTGCTCTCTTTTTCCACAAACCGATCTCGCTTTTCATTCAGTTCCAGAGGATAGACTGGAGAAGTGAGGTAACACAGACAGACCGCGCGACGGAGGAAGTGGGGAAAGAACGTTTGAGCGGCGATTTCGGATTCTCTTTCTGAGCATCTCGGACGTTGTGTCGTTTCGGTCAGTTGTTGCATCGAAGACAATTGAAAGATTCGAATGCACGTTTTTTGACTTGCGATCTCTTTACACTTAGATATCAGATAAGTAATTGAAAAATGCCATAGTCGAGAGGGAAAATCAGTTTTATGAATGAAGAGATTGACTTGTATCGAATGATCTGATTTTATCAAACTTCCAATTTGCATTAATTAACTCGGTTCTGTCATGTTTATCGCTTTCAGTCTGACTTATTTTCGATGTTCTTAATTGCGTTTTCTCATAGGTAGTGCCCATGTGAATTGCTAATCACTTTGGGTAAAACAGAGTAAACAGGCACTTTTGATGGTTCAAACACTTCCGTTTTTACGTAATTCCTTAAGCCTGTGTTGAAGAAAAACATTCACCGATGATTCTCTTCCAAAAAAAAGAGAGTTTGATCTCAAGTTCAAGCTTAGAAACTGAATATAACCGATGACTACGTCGTGTTGTATGAATTGGACAATCTGATGCAAAATTTTGCATATATTTCCGATTGTCTTGACTGTGAAGAAGGTCTAAAGCAACTTGTGCTTAAAATCTGCAACTGAACATTTTTGCTCAAAGTAACAAAGGACTCAAACGGGTTGAGTGACATAATAACAGAAATATGCATTTGCCGACCGATTCAGTGAACGGTGCCAGTCCGGTAAGTTCCGGTGGACAAGAACGGACCTCTACAGACTTTGTTTTTCCTGGTGAAAGAATTTTGTCAGAGGTGATGTCCGAACATCCAGGAGAGTTGGTGCGCACCGGCAGCCCCTGTTTCCTCTGTTCCTCGTTGCCCACACACTGGCGTTCCAACAAGACGCTTCCAGTGGCGTTCAAAGTGGTGTGCCTGAGCGAAGTGGCAGATGGCACGGTGGTCAGCATTCGTGCCGGGAACGACGAGAATTTCTGCGGGGAACTTCGAAATGCCACGGCGGTCATGAAGAACCAAGTGGCCAAGTTCAACGACTTGAGGTTCGTCGGCAGGAGTGGAAGAGGTGAGTCCAAAATACTTTTATCACTCATAGCAGGCAAGCATCCGGAGGGGGGGGGGTGTCATGACCCCTTCCTTAAACGACCAAATATAGCCTAAAACTGCACCTTTTGCATTTATATTTCAAAAAAAATTCTAAGTACCCCTTTTATGCACAAAATTTGTACCGTGACCTAACGAAAATAACCCCCTCCAGAACTGGCAGTTCGATCCGCCCTTGATTCATAGATTACGAAAATGTGCAACTGAACATCAAAATCAGAAAAGTGCATTAATGAACAACATCTAATCAAGTGCTTTTGCAATTAAAACAAAACCGCCTTAAAATAACAGTAAGACATCTTATAGTAGGATATCCTCAAGTTATTATCCTAAAACCTAGACATAACTGGAAGATATCCTACTGTTATTCTGAGGCGACGATATGTGTTATGTATTTCTGATCTCTCAACATGCAGCAGATTGGGATACTCAAAAATATATAATAGGCAAAGTAATCTATTGTTTCAACGAAGTAAACAACCCTTAAAATTGTTTATTATGGTTTTGTCAACATTCGTTGTGGTTTAATCCCACGAGAACTTCCTCCTCTTTCGAAAAGAAAAAAAAAGCCGTCACCTTTTCTCTTTCTCTCTCTCTCTCTATAGATATATGTATATCGTATACACCATACATATTCAGGGTCCTTACATTAAAGTACTACTTATGCATATGCACACGAGATTTAAACATCAGTTTAAAATCATGACCGAGTAGCAATACTTACATGATAGTTGTGTAGTTCAGCAACGACGTCCAGTCACTTCTTCCTCTGAACGTTTTTCATTTCAATAACCCTGTTTCCGATTCTGCAACAGTTTTACTGTCTTATTTTCCATCACCCACTGTTGCAAGGTGAGCACATAAAAGGTTAAAACATTTTCCACAACCCCAAAATCCAGGTCCTGTCGGTTCAATAAGCAAATGTTTTTTTTTTTTTTCTCTCCATGTGCAATTGTATTAAATATAATAAATAATTAGTATGGAATTTTGACATTTTTCTTCGTGTTTATCGGAGCAGCGGTATTGGGTACAAGAGAAATTTCCGAAACAGCATTTAATTTACTTTGAAATTTTGTTGTACAGGTTCTATTCAGTGAGTTTCAACTTGAAACATATTTTACAATGTTTTAATAAACGCTACTTGCTACTAAAATCAAAGATTACCGCCTCCCTCTTTTATTCACATTTCTGTATTCTTTATTACTGTTTTGAGCTACATTCTTTGCAAGAGACTAAACAGAGATCAGAATAACTTAATAGGCCTACAGATAAACTGCTCAATCCGTGTTTCACTCAAACTCTACTTACTAAATATTTCCTACTCTATGTAAATGTAGCACATCCACACAGTGCATCATGTAATAAAAATGATAAATGTGTTATTCTGTTTTGGTTCTTGTTTCGTTGTGGTATTCAAGGCTGCAATCCCTTGGAGGGAAGCGCAATTATGACGAGGCTGACGTTCAGGTTTTTAATTAATTCTTTTCTTAAAAAGTCCTGACAGCTGCATTATTAAGAATTCATCAGTTTTGACTGCTCTTGTTTCGAATACATGACCAGAAAATCATATAAAACTTATTTCTTCTTTAATAGTGATAACATTTTTATTTATTCATGTATTGCAGACTGTGGGAGGTGGAGAAGTTTAAGATTTGATTTTTAAAAAGAAGAGAGAAAAAAATATCCGTTCTCTTCAGCATCGAGCAACTTTAAATTTTAGCTTTTAGCTTTCTAATTCCAATAAGTTTGCTTTTTAGTTTTTATTAAGTACAGTTCTTCTCTCGTAACATAATCAAGTAAAATATATTAGCTCATTGGGGGGAAAATGAGAATAAGAAAAAATGAATATTAAGCAACTAAAATCCTAATACAATCTCCAATTCAGGTTCAAGAAATTATTCTCTAGATAATTGGTTAGAAACATCAGTTAATTTATCTCACTCAGCATTGTAATTAGTAAATTTATTTACACTTGAAATATGATAACTTTTAACAGACTGACTGGAAGATCCATCTATCAATTTTTCTAATCATGAATCAGCTATTGATTTAAAAAAAAAATGACAGGCATATAATAAGCTTTTTTCTGAAAACAAATCCGAGTTTATTGCCAATTAATATTAGTCCAGGCTAGTGTTCATTGAAATGTCATGATACCTAAAATTTTTAGATATATGACATTTTTTGGTGGTTTCTATATGAATTTGACCTGCTGATTCCGAATCCGTTGAATGCCAGACGCTAAACCTTGAGCATTTTTGTCAAAATGGCGAAATCCAATATGGCTGCTATAAAAGGTATGAAGCAAATTAATGGAAACAAACGTGCAATGAAACATATTCTACACGTAAAAATGATTGTACTGTTTAGTCAAAATACAATTCTACTGAAAATAAATATTTATGAAAAGTATACGAATAAAAAATTTTACCAAATGGTAAAATTCAAGATGTCAGCCTAAAATGTTGCTAGGTTTGATTTTCAGGTATCAATCATTTTTTAAACCGTAATGGACTTGAAAATATAATGTTTTAAAAAAGATACATGTTTAAAATGATAATCAGGGATCATAAAAAATTTGATTTAACCTAACAATAACACTAAAATTATTTAGAAACATTCCAAATTTAAGTTTCGGGATTTCGCCGGTTTAAACCAATTTCCTTGAAGAAACAAGTTTCTTTTACGAAAGAGCTTCCTATATTGATACAAGTTGCATGAGCGCAGACTTCTCGCTGTTGTGAAAGGTATTTTTAGCTACCAGTTGGAAGGTATATCCAATGTGTTTGTTTAGTGTTTCGCCTTCAGCTCGATTGCGGATTGTCAAGATTGACTTCACCCAAATAAGGGTATGTGCAATCTTTCTATATTGTAGTTTTGCAAGATTTGCAGAACTAATAAGCAGCTCAGTTATTTGCTTGCAATTTCTGCCTTAGCACTGGCCAATTTGTTAAACTGCTCCAGGAGCAATCCTGGTAAGCCAGAAAGGTGCCGAGCTGTTATCATCAACCTATCTAAGAGTTTTTGGAAAGTTACCGATTTATTGCTGTAAATTGACAGAGTTTGTTTGGAAGCTTTCAAAATTCTTTAGCAGGTAACTGCTCATTATTTTTCAGGAACGTTTCGGGCTGTTTTTACAGTGAAACTGTGAAGAGGGAAGTTGGCTTAAAACATCTCAGACAAATTAAAAAAATATTTTCCGGTAATAATAGAATTGTATGAGAAACATCCCTGCAAAAAATTACTTTTTCTCAGTGAAAAAGCGAAAAAATGCTTAGGGCTAATGATATACAGTCGATAGATATTTTCTGATAAATTTAGAAGCTTTTGCGAATCAACAAAACAAAATTTTTTTACTAAACTAAAAAGGAGAAAAAAGTCTTGAGACTTATCTGGTAGATTAATTAAATATTTTGCGGTAAATTTAAAAATGCCTGTGAAACAGCAGAACAAAATTTTCAAAAATGAAAAATCAGCACTTTCTACAGGAGACATCGTACTGAAAGTTTTAACAAATCAGACGCAAGTAATTAAATTTGTTGTGAACAGACTGTTCGATCCCCAGGCCAATGTCAAATTGTTACTGTTACCAAGATAATTTTCCGATTAAATTGGTGTTGGAATTAAACAAGCTTTTGTTTCTCATGAAGAAGCTGATATGATTATGATTCACTACTGAGATAAAATCAGTAACCTTCCTAAAGAATTTAGAAACCTTCCAAATAAAAGTCAGCCACTTTACGGCAAGAAATTGGGAACTTTCGAAACTCTTCTGTTCGGCACTTTTCTGGCTTATCAGGAAGGCTCCTGAAACAGTTTAACAAATATGGCCAGTGCTAAGGCAGAAATTGCACGCAAATAGCTGATCTGCTTATTAGTTCTGCAAATCTTGCAAAACTACAATTAGAAAGATTGCACATACCCTTATTTGGGTGAAGTCAATTTGGACAATCCGTAATCGAGCTGAAGGCGAAACACTAAACAAACACATTGGATATACCTTCCAACTGGTAGCTAAAAATACCTTTCACAACAGCGAGAAGTCCGCGTTCATGCAACTTGTATCAATATAGGAAGCTCTTTCGTAAAAGAAACTTGTTTCTTGAATCAAATTGGTTTAAACCGGCGAAATCCCGAAACTTAAATTTGAAATGTTTCTAAATATTTTTAGTGTTATTGTTAGGCTAAATCAAATTTTTTATGATCCCTGCATATCATTTTAAACATTTATCTTTGTTAAAACATTCCATTTTCATGTCCCTTACGTTTTAAAAAATGATTAATACCTGAAAATCAAACCTAGCAACTTTTTAGGCTGACATCTTGAATTTTACCATTTGGTAAAAATTTTTATTCGAAAACTTTTTATAAATATTTATTTTCAATAGAATTGTATTTTGACTAAAGAGTACAACCGTGTAACGTGTAAAATATGTTTCATTGCACGTTTGTTTCCATTAATTTGCTTCATACCTTTTATAGCAGCCATATTGGATTTCGCCGTTTTGACAAAAATGCTCAAGGTTTAGCGTCTGGCACTCAACGGATTCGGAATCAGCAGGTCAAATTCATATAGAAACCACCAAAAAATGTCATATATGTAAAAATTTTAGGTATATGATCTTCTAGCCTGGACTATATCTCTATCACAGAAAACAAGCAAATTCTTAGATTAAATACATAGAGAAAACTACTGCTGAATGAATAACTGGAAAAAAAGGAAAACTTAAAACAAAAGAACTCGCAGTAAATTTCAGTAAGTTACTGCACTACCATATTTTATGCAGAATTTCGTAAATTTTTCACTAACAGAAAAACAATGAAACTAGTTTAATTTGCTTCACAGTATGCGTTTTGAAAATCTTCAACTCGTACAGCCTAATAAAAACACACCGTATTTCCTGTCAAATTTTTTCTTGTAGAAGAATATTTTTCACAGGTGCGGCTTATCTCCAGATTTCATGCAAAAACCAAAAGCTTGGCTGAGGTTATATAGCTCCTACTGCTACTAAAAACTTAGTTTAAGTTTTCTTTTGAATATGAAGTGAAAGTTTAGAAATGTACTACATTATTCACGTTTTTTATTTACAAATGTATTGGCCAAAGTTTCCACTGATTAAAAATTGCCTTCAAGACAACTTCCAAGCTTGCAGTTGTGGGTTAAATAAAATAATTTTCCATTTTATCACAACTTCATCAACAACATTCATCAGCGTTTCATCAGTGCGTGAAAAATTGCGACCCGCGATGTTATTTCGCAATCTGGAAAATTAGGTTTCAAGATTAGCCTACATTCTTGCATATTCAAAAGAATACACAATAAACTATATTATCCATTAATAAATGAATAAATACCAGCAGTTACTGCATACATGTGTTTCAGCTTTGCAGGAAATAAATTGCTGGTTTTGCCCAATATAACGTTGTTATTTTTAATTTTAGCCTTTTTCATTGTTTCAAAAACATCTAAAGTATATAACTTGACGGGAATTTTCTTGGAATTTTAAATTCTTAACGATTTTTCTGTAAAGAATAGTTGAATCGTTTATTTCGAAAAGGTAACATCTCTATTTTGATCTCCTCTGTCTTTTTAGAAAATTAAACAGCGCACGGTTATATTTTTGAATGTCATAATCAATGGTTATTTGGTAAATTATTGCAGTAATTGTGTACTTAACTAAAGGCATTTTTTCATTGATTATGACATTCAAAAATATAACCGTGCGCTGTTTAATTTTCTAAAGAGACAGAGGAGATCAAAATAGAGATGTTACCTTTTCGAAATAAACGATTCAGTTATTTGTGATAATTTTTTGGTTTTTTACTCTGAAGAAAGGAACTTATAAAAATGTTATTTGTTTTATATGAACCCCAAGAAGTGTAAACGAGCCATTGTTGAGTAAAAATATACTATTACGAATGAATATTTTCCCGGTGATTTTAATCAACAAATGTAGAGTTGCGATCGGTAATATTGATTGTGAAGTATTTATCTTCTCCCACAGCTAAGTGATGGTCTGCCATGAGTAAAGCTGTGGGAATGGCTGATTGTGGAAATTAGCATAATCAAAGGGTGCGAGAAATGTTGCCAGCCTCTATTTGCCCCCAATTCATGCTTTTGACAAATGGCCGCGAGAACTCAACTCTGGCAGAGCAATACAGCTCAAAGTATTCCTTAGATTCAGGCTAAACTTGAGTGTAACAGCGAACTTTTGCGGTAAAAACAACCGTGAAAATAAAAGTAACTTAACTTAATAAGTTTGGGCGACTCGATTGTGCTATTTAATTTCTAGTGAATCCCATGATGTTACCCTTTCAAATATTCTTCATTTTTGACGAGGTTTAAGGAAATTAAAACTGATCCATGCCGTAGTAGTTGACATGATTCAACTTATTTTAAAATGAAATCAATCCGTAATTATTTACGTCACATGGTCTATATATATAACAATATAGAACGATGCAAATTATTTTTAAGATCTCTCATGGCGTTTGACTTATTAACGCCAATACCTTTTGAATGATACGTTGTTCCTTCGTGGAGCTTTTGAGAAGAGGGGATGGGGATAAATATGTAAAACAGTTAATAATTAAAAATAATTACCCCCCCACATTTTTATAGGTGCATTTAAATGCACAAGATTTCAATGCTGAAACTAATTAATTTTTCTACAATTTAGCTCGATCTTTATACGTTTCCATCCCTTTTGACCTTTGAAACCTACTACTCTTTTTTTGTTTTACCATTTCTGGCTTAAAATCACATAAATTGCCACGAAAACAGCTTTCGCCAATGATACGTTAAGTTTCAATATGAGAAAAAATGATCAAAAATCCTTCGGGGTAAAGTATGAGTAAAACGAACAACCAGCCTAAATATTACACAAATCGAGAAAAGAAAAATTGAAAATGTTTATTTTCAGGCAAGATAAGGCAAAATCTTCATCAGGGCAAAAGCCAAGCAGAACTACAGTTGTTTACTCATTACAGCATTTGTACAGTGAGAAAGTACCCCTCTCTGCCTTACAGTTATTTCCAGTATTTTCTTCAGTTTGTGTTCTTTTTTTTTTTTAGATTGATTACTGCTTATAATCATATAACAATTTATTCATGGCCATTTGAAATAGATTTTGAGGAACATGACCCCCCCTCCTACCCATCTCCCGATGCATGTAATAATCCCCAGACAGGTTGAAATTTTTCATAACGTAGAGCACATCATATTCAAATATACACTCTCTTGTTGAATAACTCAAAAGCGAACTACTTAATCCACTCAAGGGATTAGTTTCTTCTAGCTAAAAGTGAGTCATAATTGCTATAATTTCTCAAACTGAGAGGATTGAACAGCTAGCTGAAAGACTAAAATTATTTCTAAACATTTTTTGGAGCTTGCAAAACAAATTGCAATAAAATTAATTACAATAAATATTTCACTCGTCTTCACAACACTTCACAACGTTGTTTTTCCTGCAAACGTTTAGTTACAGCTGAGAGCAGAAAAGTGACATTAAAACTGGTTTTGTTTTAAGTACGGAAGTAATGCAGTAAAACGAACTAATAGGACGTTAAATCAGTAGTGGATTTCAAGGGGCCAATTCCCTTCCAAAGGGATAAAAATAATTTAACTTTCCCATTAACTATTTTTGAATTTATTTTTTCATAACGTAAGTAAAAATTTTAAAACTATTTTTTGAAAAGAAACAGACACTTGCACAAAGCATATTTGGGTAAAATTACTTTGGTTAGTTTTGTGAGTAATATTGTAGCTTTCAATCAGTGTAAAAGAACATATAAAAGTCAAGTATTTCGAGTTCAAGGGTTACATAATATCCGAATTCGTTCATTAATCCTTCTTTTAATCGAAAAAAAAATCCGACTTTACTAATCTTTTGCTTTAATCATTGTGGAAATGTTTCTAAATAACATGCATTTCTATTTCCCCCCCATTTTGGTGAAATTATATACGGTTTAGTAATTAACTGACTTAACATGTTAAAAAAAGATATTTCCCCCTCAAACTCCAATAAAATATGTACGCGACATTTCTTCCTTACTTTTAACTTTAAAGGCTCTTTAAAACTATTTAGCGAACTTTTTTTATATAACAAATCATATGGGAGGGGGGAGGCACTTTCTACTTTTCGGAGCCATACCCAAAAACATTTCTGTATCCACCCTTCGTTAAATGCTGCTTGAGAGTGTGTGAAAACATTACTTATTTTGTGTATTTATTTGTCTGAGTCAGACCCTGAGCAGAAACTTTCGATGCCTTAAAACATCTGTTTAGTACCTTGTGATTATAGTTAAAATTACCTTGTGCATATCTAGCGTAGAGCTCCTTCTGAAAAACGTACTGAAGAAAACAGATGTCCTTTTTAAAGGAAAATGCAGCTAATTTTATAGTTTCAAACTATAAAAATTGCTAATTTTACAGAAATAAACTGTAAAATTGCTAATTTTAGTTTTATTACTGTGCATTTTACAATTCTAAACTGGAACCTCTGCTGCCAGTATTATACTGTTGTTTTTACAGTATAATACAGCTCATTTTGTTGTAATAAACAGCAAAATTGTGGCGATAAACTGCAAAATTGCTGCTTTACAGTAAAAAACTAAAATTGCTAATTTTAGCTTATTACTGTGCATTTTACAGTTTAACCTTTGCTGCCAGTATTATACTGTAAAAACAACGGATTATTTTTTGCAGTGCGTATGTTATTAAAATTTGATATATATCTTATATATGGATTAAGAGAATAAGAAAATACTAGTTTAAACATTTCGTGACTTTAGATAAGTGATTTTCGGAAACACATCAATTGCAATCCTCGTTGTCAAGTTATTGCAATTGATGAAAAAACTTTTCGCACTACTGTCGAACTAGCTTTAAACATGAGATTGAAGCGAACTGAAGGCACATGGAATAAATTATGCGATAAAAAAAGTTGTTGTTTTTGTCCCTATCATGAGCCTCTTTTTCTAACCTGGTATTGTAACTCTGGACGAGTGCTTTTTTACTGAAAATATCTTTTCCGTCAGTCCACATACGTTTGCACCCAGTTTATGGACTGTTGAAAGTTAAATTGCTCTTAAGTGTTCTTTTACTGGTCAGTCTTCAAAGGCCAGATTAACCTCCGAAATGAGGGTAAGCTTAGCCTCCTTCCCATTTTTGTTAGCGTTTTTTTCTTCAAATCAACACATTGGAAGAAAATTCATTAATATTCTAAATTTAACAAAAGCGGCCTAGTAGAATTCAGCTTGAAGTTTATCCATCTCTCCCAGGCATATATTTTGTACATTACGTTTGCAGTTACACTAATGGAATAAAAGTGGTTAGTTGTATAAAGTTTAGGAATTCACAAAATTTTTCAGTTATTTTAAAAGTTGCGCTGCAAAAATCTTACATTTACAAAAGCTTGTGAGAGCACATTTTAAAAACTGTGTTGTTACGAAAATGTGAATTACGAAGAACTGTGTCCTTACAGCGTTCAAATCGGCTGTAAGTAGAATTTCTTTTAATGAGTACTTTTGAAAATTAAAAAAAAAAAAAAAAAAAAAAATACTTTTGAGCTTTGTGCACATATTTTCAAAAATGGTTTTGCAATAACATCAGACTGAATCATTTATTTTCCTCTTAAATAAAAAAAAAAAAAAAAAAAAAATCAAATGCGGGTGAAGTAACAGATGGAATTTTTAGATTAAGGACATTCAGGAATATTTGATTATTCCCTTTTATTAATGCAACGAAATAAAATTTCATGTTCTAAATACACGTAATTTAGTAATTTAGACGTCTTTGTTATCAAAATCGCTCTTCTCAGTTTTATAGCATAATTATTTATCACTATATGTTTTGAGGTTCAAATATTTAGCTACATAGCATGGGTTTATCTTAAAGCATGTGTCTATAGTTTTCTCACCTATAATTTACGTGTGTCATTTACCTTCATAAAAATACGCATAGGCGTCTCGTACTGGGGGGGGGGGGGATAACAGAGGCAACAACCTCCTCATTTTTCAAAGTAAAGGGGCCTTTTCTTTCCACTTTTCTAAGCTAAAAATTAAATTCCTATTAAAAAAACGATAATCGGTTGACGTTTCTAAAAAAAAAAAAAAAAGAACAGACTTGATAAGTATGTTTACGTTTGTCTTGTTTCATTAATTTATAAAACCGAAAATGGTACTTTTAATTTGGAGAGAAGGTCTATTGTGGCCATCTGTCCTGAGTTTTGAGAAAATGTACAGGTTTTTTTTTTTTTCGAGAAGGTCATTTAATCAATAATACTCTCAAAATACTAAACCCCCATTCTTCTAGTCAGCTTTAGGTGCGCCAAGATTCCCCCATATCTTTTTTGACTCCTATTTTTTTGGTTGCACCAGACGCCTAGGAAAATATGTGATACTTCAGTATACATGATTTTTCTGTTTTTCTGTCCCTCTGGCTCCTCATTAGTACTATGAATCTGCTGGAAAAATTGAAAATTCAATGTTTTGATCTTTGGTGAACCGGTTTTTTCTTGAACTAGTTTACTTTTACCGTAATCAGGAAGGGTTAGAAAGGTTCTACTGCCTTATGCATGTATTATAATTTACACATACATATACATATAAATAGGTGTATAAATAATCTAGCACTAAAATAGCAATTTTTCCCTCCAGTGTTCCTTTTAATCAAAGAAAATGTTGAAACTTGTGACAATTCAATAAAATTAATAAGTTAACTAAATTATCATTTAGGGAAAAAGAGCATCAGGAAAAAAAGAAACAGATAGTGATTTTTAAATTAGAAATAAAAGTAGAAATTAATTATTTTAATGGGAATAATGTAATTAAGAGCGTGCATTAACGTAGTTCACAAAGATAGTCACCTTCTCCAAAAGCATGTAGCTAGAAATTAATCAGTTATCTCCATTTTTGAGTCTTCTTGAAAGTATTTTCTATTTGCAAATGTGATTTTTTTTTTACCTTTTTGAATTTGGAAATTCAAACAGGAAAAGTTAAATCCGACAAAGGTTTGCGAGCTTGGCAGAAAGTCTAACCCCAAAATTAAGTTATTTCGAATGATTTTGCGACTTAAAATTGAATTTAGCATTCATGAGAATTCCTGGGTTTCGGATAAAGAGAAAATAATCTGGAAAGAAAATTACAAATGATGAAAAAGCCTTTTGTACATGAAAAGAACTGAAATGAATTCAATTTCTTCCGATCCATTGCCTCAATTTTTATACTTTCTACTCTTAATTTAAAATGACGAAAGGAAAATCAGAAAAGCCCGGTTTTCATGTTAACAAATCCAAAAACTCTAATGTTATTAAATATCTAATTTATAGATAAAATAGAGTAGGAAAAACATCTGAGCAGCAGAAGGAAAAAATCTTTCCGATACAATCCACAGATATTAATTACATTTAACTTTCCATTATTAATGTCCTAAGACAAGAGAAGTGAACCAGAAGATTCGTTTTTGTGTTTCCTTTTTTTTCCCGATCATCTGAGAGCTTCTCTTCTTCATCAGGCCGAGTCGATACCATTCTTGCATAAAGAAATAAAGATCAAAATTGGAACAAAGTTAAGCTCTTCTTTCGTCTGTCGTGTTATTGCTCTTTTTTTTCCAGTCTCTGTATATCCGAAGGGGCCAGAGATTCAAATAAATACAGAGTCGCGATCAACCGAATTTTGGATACAAATTCAATTACACCCGAAATGCCCCCCGAGTCCCCAAAGGGAGATTGCCAGTAAACGCTGTCGAGTAATTGAATTATAATTCTGCAACCGTTTACATGGGGAGCAGCATTCCCGCCTCTCAACTCTGCTCGCAGTAAGTCGCAGCGTCCCCAAGCGTGTTTAGCTAAAAATCAGCGATTGCTCCTGGAGAGCAAAAGTGAATTAGCATGGTGGAATGATTTTTTTTCCTCTTCCCATTTTTTCCTTTTCCTCTTGTTCTGCTCCTTTCGGCTCTAATAGAGGGTTTGTCTTCCGCATCTCTCGTCCCTTCTTTGGTTTGTGTCCGTCTGTGTATCGGTCGAAGTGCGGGAATCGCAAAAGGACTTGTCAAACATGGAAAACCTCATTTCCCCGTCATATATCCAGCCGATATTCAGCAGTACAAGTGTTTATGAAAATGATTTACACAAAGTTCTAGTGCATGACACTTTGAGAAAAAAAATGTTATAGCTTTTGTTTTGAAAAGACCTTTGTTTTCAAAAGACTATTGTCATACTTAAAAAAAAATCTATTTTTAAGCTCAGACACTTCATATTCAAGTTTATTTCTCTAATAAAATTGAACTATTTTACAAATGTTTATATTGTTCCCGCCACTGTAACTGAAATACTGGAATTGTGTTTAATTTCGTAGAATTTTTAACAATCGCTTGTTGTTGCCTTGTGCCGACATTTCTGGCAATTTAAGATGTACTACTTCACGTTTCTAACTGTCCCGCAATTTAGTGGGAATCCCGACTTCCATAGTAGGACACGTAAGCAACCATTCACACCACAACAACATTTTCACACAAAGAAAGAACAAGAGAATTAAAGTACATCCACGACAGAACTGGGATTCGAACCCAGAACCTCCCCACCCACTGTCAGAATTCTCTGACCACCAGACAACATGGCCAGCTTAATGATTGCTGCCATGTGTCATTGCGGTACATAGCAGCGATAATCTTCCTGAGTTTCCATTTATGAAACCCTTTTGTTTCACACTTCAGGATGAAAATTGTCAGTTACTAGGCTCAAAAAAAAAAAAAAAAAAAAGTGATAATGAAGAGCACGATGTAAAAAAAAGTAGTAGGTAGCCAACACTTTTGGGATTTGCGCTCATTTTTTAAGAGGTAGTATGTGCTGATTAACCCATTTATGCCCAACTTCTTTTTAACATTTTTTTTTCAATTTTTATCTGCTTAAAACTCTTAGGGCCCGACTCCGCATCAGCGGAAAACGCGACCGAAACCGAAGACAGAAACCGAAAATCCGGGTACTTTCTGTAGGAACACTATTTAATCCATTTTACGTTTCTGCTTTACGTCAATGTGGAGCAGGGCCCTTACTTAGAATGGTTTACATACATTTTAGGCTTAAAATAGTTCGCCGTTGCCATATTTATTAAGTTATTCAACGTCATGTTTATGGGATATTTTGCAGATATGTGAGCAAAATACAACCCTACTTGACTTTACTTTTGCAAAGTAACATTACAGAAGGCATCTTTGATCAATTTTAAGCAAATCATTTTAAAATAGTTTAATTTTATGAAAATAAGTTCGCAAAAAAAACTTACTTTCTGTGGCAACCTATGCTGGATCGTTGCTTGACTGATTTGTCTGAAAATAGCTGTCAATAATTAAACTCTGATGTCCAAATAGTGGCTCTAACTGGTTTTCTCAAGAAGGACTATTTAACTTGTGAAAAACAGCTTTAGTAAAATGATATCCTATTACAGGTTTTTGCATGCAGTAACTAACAAGCGTTATGTTTTTAGGCTACTGGGCAAAAATGGGTTAAATGAGTGCTATCTGCTTCAGCTTTTTTAATAACGCAATGCGTAATAATAAACTGCTTCGTACAAACAACATGAAATCTAAACTACATTAACATAGCCAAATTAAGAATCGTAAATAAAATTAATTTATTGCATTACTAATACCAGAAAATTACGTATTTTAAGCTTTTACTGAAAGATTTAAAAGTTTCAAACACTGTCAGTTGTCTCAACATTTTCCCCTTTCAAGCACCGTTCCTGATTTTTTAAAATACTTACACGATTAGTTGGTTAGTTGGTATTATTTTACTATACATTAAACTTAAATCCTGCGCAAATCAATGCCAAGAATTAAGTAGAAATTCGTACTCTATGCTCTTGAGAGAAAGGTATCGGAGTTCGATCTGATGAAATAAACTTCCCTAATGAAGAAAAAGTAAGCGGAGTCCCTGAGTCGCTTTCCCCCCTCCTCCCCTCATTTGGCTCTTGAATGTTCATTCAGAAAAAGGAAGGTTTCCGCTGGTAACGCTCGTCCCCAGGTGTGTGCTTACAATAGGAGTGGTGGTTAATTGCAGTGGGATCGGTCGCTTCCTTTGTGGTTCAGCCTATTGTGGCGCCAAGTAAGCCCCCGTAGATCCACCCCCGGGAAAATACCAAGCACCGAGACACAAAAAATGATCGAATCGAACGCGTCCCAACACTGTTTCTTGCACAAGTTTCTTTTGTGTTTAATGAATCAACGTCAGGATTGAAATATCTGTTGTCCACCGGCAGGCAAAAAGTTTCACTAATAAAGAGAACATTCTAAGAACTTCATTGTGTGGCTGGCTTTAAGTATCTAAGCTTGGGCAGAATACCCGATAATTAACTACTTTTGGGTGACAAAGAACTTGGTAAAAAGTCGGACGTGAAGTTCTTCCTCAAAGTTACCGGTAACTTCTGAGGAGATTGACGATAATGACAATGAAAGAAGTGGACAAGGGCAATGATTCACAAATGAAGGAAAAGTTGGCGCAATCTAAGCTGTTCTAAACTGAAATCTATAATTGATATTCTTTGCACAATCATCACTTTGCTTTTAAGCAAACACTGTAAGCACTATTGTGCAAATTCAACTCAACAAGAAAACATTTGAGAATTATTTTCTGAAGATTTCCAAGTAATGATAATGTTTTATTTATTTATTTATTTTTTTTTTTTAATTTAAGATATTGAATACATTAAAAAGTAAGAGGACTTATTAAAGCGCTTTTAATTTTCCTGCAGAGTAAAATGTACTTGTGGTCATTTCTACATATTAAACGGCGCTACTTCAGAGTGAGTTTGCGTGGAAAGAACAGAGGGAATTGTGAGCGAAGGGCAGTTAAATGGCCATAAATATTAAAAGGCACTAAATGGCCAGGGCCATAGAAATGACCCCTGCTAAAGGGCAGCATTTAGACTGACCACGTTTCCCTTTTCATTTTAGCCATTGTCCAATGTCCATTCTATGGAGGTGACCACCTGCTCTCTCATTGCTGAACAGGAGAATCATTTTTCATAAAGTGACCAGCAAAAGACCAGGCGATGTCAATGCTTTTCGAATCACTGAGCTTTGTGTTTGAACGAGAAAGTTACTCAGAACCGATATAGTTACCTTTTGATCGGACGGAATAGCAGCGTAAGAAGAGACAATGTTTAAGTCTTAATCTTTAGTTTTAATGTACTAAGTCTTAATCTTTAGTTTAAATGTAAATATATTCTCTAACGTTAGAAACAATAGCGAAAGGTTTCTATATTAATATGCTATAAAATTCGCTCACATCTTAAATAGAAGGTATTGTAAATGAATCTAACAGAACTATACTTATTTATGACTCAATCAAAAAAAGGTCTTTAATTTCTTCCTCTCCCTTATCAACAACATATCGCATATTTAATCATTTATATATCGATCAATAATAAACTATAGATAATTTAGCAAATTTACCCTACAGTATGATAAATCGAAATGGTAAGAAATTAGGCGAGGAATAAAGGAGTTATTAATGCACAAAGAAAGTTATTAACAGAAAATTCAAAAGCTGTTTCGTTTTTTTTTTGTCACTTTTTCAGGTTATCATGTACTTAACAGTACAAAATTCTTCATAATGCCTACTTACTTCTCTATATTATGTTGACATTTATTTTTGATCATTTGCAATGAAGTTGTCCGTCGCGGTGTGTGAGCAGTCACTCTTCGCCGCTGAAGTTCTCTCTATATTTATTTACTGAATCAACCTTTCTGAATTTGCAGGGAAGAGCTTCACTCTGACAATCTCGGTCAGCACCAGTCCACCCCAAGTTGTCACTTACAATAAAGCAATCAAAGTCACCGTTGATGGACCGCGGGAACCTCGAAGTGAGTAAATATCTATTTAATATTGATTTTAATTTAATTTTTAAACAGCGTGTATATTATGGAGTAGTAATTGTATGAAATTTGCAACTATTTTTCTCTGAAAATCATGGTACTGCGAGGAGCAATTTTAAGTACTGTTTGTAGAGGTGTTTGTCACAAGCCGTTTGTTTAAACATATTTCACTCTTAAAGCATAATGTTCATTGATGAGTTGCTAAAAAGGTTTTTAGGAAAAATCATGAATGATGGGGAAGACCGATAGAGGGGGGGGGGGGAAATCCTCACAAAAATAGTTTCTTCTATTTATTAGATTTTTGTTTTTTGAAGGTACTTTAACTGGCTAGCTGTGTGATGTTGATCAATACAGTGTCCGGGTCAATAAGATTTGCATAGTCGTTGCTAAGTCACGACGAAAATAATCCTAAGAAAAGATGTCTTTTACTCTAAGTTCAAAAAAATGGATGTCACCCACTAGCCAATTTCCGATGCTGCAAATAATGGGAATTGCAATTAACACAAAAAAAATCTAAATGTTTTTATCGCTACTACATTTTTGCCAGAAATGAAACGATAATTTTATGTTCGTTTAATTTCTAAGGTCAAGAAATCTTTCGCAATGCATAGTCAAAACTTTTAATGAATTAAGAGATGTTACATGAATATTTTCATTAATATCTAATAAAGATGCTTGCTTATGCATTAATGTGCTTGCAAACCGATGATTCACTTACAAATTTCGGTCATACTTAGTTTTGTGCATTCTCATGATGTTTTACAAAGCCGTATTTTGTGCTAGGTTTTTTGTTTTAGTAGCTAAAATGCTACGTTTGTGTGCGTGTGTGGGGGGGGGGGGAGTAATTTTGAAATTTCTTCTATTATTTTGGCAGAGCAATCTAATTTACTTATTGAAAACTTTTAAGGAACTAGCAATGTTATTTTGGTGTGTGTATGTGTACGTATACGTCGTTTCTTTAGCGCTTAACGAAATAAAAAACTTGACAATCGACTTTACTACAGTGGCCGCCGCTTACATAAATCACGCTTCTTCTAAACAGTTTTGATTCAATAGAGCTACTAATTAAATGAAGCTGGATATTTTTCTGTTTTGGGGGATATGATTCGTTAAAGCAGCTGATTTAATTAACCGGCACCCACCGTGTTAAAAATGTATGTATCAGATTATTCCTTTTTTAAAAAAGTTTTTAAAAATGTCGACTGGATGGGAAATTGCTGTCACTGAAATTAAATTTCTAGGTACAAAATAAACCTAACTTCAGCTTATTTTGAACCCATCATATTCCATTTCCAACGATTTAAGGTTTAAGGTCTTTTTTTTTTATTCATTTTCTTGAAGATTAAGAGAATAAACGCCCACAGTCTAATTATCGCATTTATTCCAAGCAACCAAGCGATGGTTACAGATCTCAATGAGAGGGCAGGCTATTCAAAACATGAAGAAAAAAACCAGTCGCTGAAAAAAATACGGGAAAAGGGATTCGACTAGAAATTGTTAGCAATCCCATACTATCATTAAATACTCATTGCCGAAAAAAGGAAAGAAAAAAAAACGGATGTGATGAGCTTGTTTTGATTTCTTCCTGAAAATATTCGGTAATTTCTAAAAGCGAAAAAGTGCACTGTATTCCAACAAGGCAAACATATTCATGAATGTACATGGTATTAAAACGAGATTTCTCGTTAGATTGCACTAAATTAATATCGATTACTTTTTTTTTCACCATCTACAGGTTTAAAAAGAATAAATACCTTTAGCATAGTACAATCAGCTTTTAATGATCCAATATGCTGTTTGATCTCAAAGTGGATCGTTATAGATACATATACGCTCATAGCGGCGTATATTTTTGCGAAAATACTTCTAAGTACAATTTGTTAAGGAAAATGTTTAACTTTGGGTTTCATCTACAACGGTTTTTTTTTTTTTTTTTTTCGTAATGTTTCGATTTCGCTTCCATTCTATTGACATTTTTTGGGGAAGATCATTACTTCGCAGCAAAAAAACAAAACAAAAACTGCTGGAGGCGTGTTTGTCCACTGCCGCGTCCTTTGAACCATGTTTTACTTTATTACAGTAACATTGCATCTGGACTAGCAAATAATTTCAGTGGCAAAAAGTTTCGTTTTCTTTTTCTTTCTCTCTTTTTTTTGTATCAAATGAAATTCAGTAAAAATTACAATCTCGATGATACATGTCTCAGTTATCCGAACTCAGTATAGCCCCACTTTGATGAATTAAAGTACTTTTTTTCTGTGGTGGTCTGCACCGATTTACAAATATTTACCACAAAGGATAAAGGATTCGGACTTCAATTCCGAAACATTTCCGAGGGAGAGTAAAAAACCTTCTTACCCCATCTTAAATAAAACTCGGATAAAATTGAATTCTTAGAACTTCAATATTGAAAAATTATCAGTGAAGAGTCCCACAAGGGAGGGGCGTTCGCCCCCATCGCCCTCCCTTGTATCCGCTCCTGACGCGCGGGACAAGATTGTGCTTTTCCATGAAATTTCCTATGTATGAGTTTTGGTTAGGCGTATTATCAGGATTCGACTGCATACTATTTATTATGTAAAATACATTTACGAGAATTTTCATTACGTTTTTTCCTCTATTCCTTTTTTGGCATTTCACGAGGTGTTACTGAAAGATGCCTTCTGTGCCTCTGTTCTATGCGACGAGTTACAATTTTACTGCAGTACCGGGGGAAGAGAGATGCTTCAAATTCTTCATCGCATTAAAATTTAACTTTGTTTTTGAAACTTATAACAACTTTTCAAAAAGTTTCAGTTTGTTAAGCAATGCTATGCTTTCTCTCTAAACATTGAAGGAGACGAAACCTTCCAGAACTCGCATAAAGTTGTTAAACTGCTTTTCACTTGATTAGAGTTCGAAAACACATTTTCACAAATATCTTTGGATTATTTTGATTGACTTTCATTACTTTTTTCTAAAATTTAGTATTGTTTAATTTTAGTTCATTGATTCCAAATCCTTGATATTTTCAAACTTTACATTTGCATTTTATCCCTTTCTATTGTAAAAGTTGTCTCCATTGTCAAATTAGAAAAAGGCTTAAGTTCTGCTTTCGATTCACGATTAAGTACTAGAATAGTGAATGTCTCTAGCAAAAATGAAAGGAAAATGTGAAAATAATGAACGTATTTATTGGACAAAAACGTAGTTCTAGATATAGGAATCAAGGGAATAAAAGAGGAAATTAAACATTTTATAAAATGAAAGTTACTTTACTCATTTGAAGATAAACATTCCAAAAACATTCCGAAAACACATCGTTGTCAACAGCGAAAGAAGATTCGATGCTTTTGAAAGATTCCAGTGTTTTTCTCACCCTTCATAATGAATAAATTTTCCTAAACCCTTCCAAGTTGAGAGAGAGAGAGGAGATTTGGGCGCTGTAGTGTGCAATATGATTTCGAGCCCGCCTTATACACTCGATGCCCCCACCAGCCCCTTCCTTGCCGTTCTACTCTGAACAACATAACGTTCGATCCAAAGAACAGATGGCTTTTGGGTGCGACAGCTGTTGTATGTAACGGGGGGAACATGTTATTAGGGAGTTTCGGGAAATGGAACGTTTTGGATCAGAGGGGTGGGTTCCACCAGGGCTGCTGGGTGCCCCTCCATTCTTGGTCCACATTGGTTGACTGGTGACTGGGTGGTGGAGGGGGAGGGGGGCAGACTCTTTTGCCTCAAATTGTGTGGGATTGATTACGTGTAATAGAGCTTAGCGGCTTTATTAATTTTTTCTTTTTGATTGTTTCATTATTGAAAGCTAGCAGAATGACGCCATTGTAAAGAGTAGTTGGTTTTTGGTTGATGACATGATTATAAAAGAGTGCAATTGAGGAGTATTTTTGCTGAATATTCTAATATGTTTAGATATATAGATACACATATGGTGTGGACAAAAGTATGGAGTGAGTTCGCAAAGGAAAAAGATAATGACTTTCTCTTATGTATTTATTATTGTTTATCACAAAGGAGTCTTTAAGTCGCAATGACTGTAGTTACAAACGCAACTATTTAATCATTTTGTCTTTCGACTTATTCATCATCTTTAAAACATACTTCGTTGTCAAAGCAGCTTTCTGTTCAGTTGTGATCGATTGTATCAGCGGTAGACTTTTTGAGCTGTGGAAATGTTGGAATATGCTATCTCAGTTCGGTGGCGTTTCAAGTAGTTTCAAAAAGGGGTGTGGTCCGGGCTGAAATATATTCGACCTTGGTATTTGAAAACTAAGTAGAAGTAGTTAGATTTTAATTTTAATTATAGTCTTGGCAGTACACAAAAAGATTGTCTAATTAAAAGCATATCTTTGATCAAAAATAATAACTTTGATTGTTCACTATAGGAATTTAGTTTTTAACTACACGGGAAGGATATTAGCTTGGGAACTACCTCTAACCCTTTTCCTATGCCACTTGCTCAGGCTACGCGTCTGTAACCAAGAAGGTGGAATATTCTAAGGCTGCGTGCATTGAGGCAGTTCACAGTTTTAAAAACAACTGCAATAAATAAATAAACAAATAAATAAAATAAAAAGAAGTTACATACTTTTTTTATTGTGTGCTTATTACAAGGGGAAAAAAGCAGAAATGATGTTAAAAGAAAAATTCATGGAGTCTTCCTTTTTTATGTACAAAAATTCTCACCAGTATATTGATGTTGATTTCAAATAAAATAATGAAATTCTTAGAAGAATTGCTTATAATTTAATTTTACAGTCAACATTGCTTTAAGAACCATGATTGGCCATTCTACTTCTTTACAATTCTAAAAACTGCATAAGTAAAACATCCTTTCTACTGAAACATTATAACAAAGAAATCATAAAAGATTCTCAATAGTTAAAGTTCGCCTATTCCAAAGATTTCGAAGAAAATGCTTAAATATTTTTCAGCAATTACTTACGGTTAAAATATTCCTAACTTTATTTTTTATTTCGGCATACGTACAGTTCTTCCATTCTTCATGTTGCCCCATTCTTCCCAACTCTCTCCTACCTGCTGTACTGGTTGACATTAAAATAATAAATAATAATAATGTACCGTAAACGCGGGCTACTTAGACTCTATGGTCCTACTTGGGCCCAAACTCTTTAAAAGATACTGCTAATTTTCAGATGGCAGCTTTTAAGTTGATTTCGACACTAATGCGTATTTGAGGCTCTCTAGCGGTTACTATTGAAATGAAATTAAGAACTGTTACCTGAAGGTTATCAGTTAGCGTTTGTTTTTTAAAAGGTTTGGGTAAAAGAAGGACCCTACTGCCAAAGTAGCCCGCGTTTACGGTATGATTTTAGTTTTCTTTTAGCTTTAAAAAATCAAATTTCTTTCTCAACCTTATTACCATGCCTTACAAACAAAAACTCCAAAACAGGAGAAACTCTCTTTGACCTAAAATGGAGTCCTGAGTCAGTTAATTGCACCCCGGTGCTGGCCGAAATCGATTGCGCCCTGCACAAAACGACTCCCATTCACCGTCCATTTCAAAACGCCTGACAAAAGCGGGGCCCCAGCACTTGGGCCGAAAACCGCCTGACGTCAACAAAGCACTCTCGGTCAACCCCAGACATTGCACGCAGGTTTCCTTTGTGTCTTTCACTGCTCGCTCGAAAGCAACTCTGCCGTTGTTTGCTGACGATTCTCTCTCTCTCTCTCTTTCTGGGGCACCCTTCCTGGTGGCTTTTGAACCTCCCAACTCTCCATTCAAGTCTTGATCAAAGCTTTGCCATCAGGTTTCCTAACATCTTTCGTGGCTTTAGGGAAATGTTGTCCGATAGTTAAAAGTCTGCATATTTTGAGTAATTTATCTGAAAGCAAAAAACTTTTATTTTTCCTCTCGTCAAGACTTTTAGTTTAACTCAATGAATTGAGGATCAGGTGATAAATAATGCACATTTTTATATTGCATTGATGTAATGACAAGCTACAATTTCTTTTGGAGATTGTAAATTAGTGACAAACTTGCAAACAAACTAGTCAACAAACAGGGACGTCATTTCAAGTTCCTTTCAAGTTCCTCCAGGGGGGGGGGGGGGGCAAAGGGTAAGAACACAATACAATTTCACCAGAAAACAACAAAAACCACGCCCACTTACATGTAAATGCATTAATTTCTCAAAGTCGGGGGGGGGGGCAAATGACCCCCCGCCCCCCCTAAATAACGGGCCTGTCAACAAAGCACTCTCGGTCAACCCCAGACATTGCACGCGGGTTTCCTTTGTGTCTTTCACTGCTCGTTTGAAAGCAACCCTGCCGTTGTTTGCTGACGATTCTCTCTCTCTCTCTCTTTCTGAGGCACCCCTTCCTGGCTTTTGAACCTCCCAACTCTCTATTCAAGTCTTGATCAAAGCTTTGCCATCAGGTTTCCTAACATCTTTCGTGGCTTTAGGGTAATGTTCTCCGATAGTTAAAGTATTTGCATATTTTGGGTAATTTATCTGAAAGCAAAAAACTTTTTTTTCTCTCTCGTCACGACCTTTAGTTTACCCCAGTTAATTGAGAATCAGGTGTACATGGTTATATTGCATTGATGTAATGACAAGTTAAAAATTTTGTTGGACATTGTAAATTACAGTGACAAACTATTCAAAAAAGTCTATTAAGTAACGAAAAGCATATTTGAGGCAGGGAGAACCACTTTTTAAGTTTAGATAAAAATAAGTATAAAATTCAAACCTTTAGCCTTTTTTCATTGAAAAGTTTTTCCAAATCGTGCTCTACACCAGCACCAGGGCTATTATTACCAACCCTTGCCGCAAAATTGATTAGAATTCCTATCATTTCTGCGAGTTATCACTATTTTTAATTCTTGCATTTACCTTCCTTTGAATTTAGGTGTTACATTTTAAAAATGATTTAGAAGATTGATAGACATACTTCTCCCTCAGTAGCAATCCCTTACCCCAAAGGGAGAGAGAGAGAGAGATAAAAGAATCGGAATCATCAGTGGTCCTGCATTGAAGGATAATATCTATGCATAGATTCAGTGGCGTACTTAGGGGGTGGGCTGACAGGGCTGCAGCCCCCTCCTAAATTTTCAAAATGATTTTTAAAAATATAAGCTATTTTTTTCTAAATTTCCCTTCTTTTTAAAATCCCAAAATAAGAAAAGCTTTCAGAACAGATAATTAAGTATAGGACATGATGAAAAGAAAGATTTGTTTTTGTTTTACATGCCTATTCTGCTCTACGTCATGTTTATAATTATCCTATTATTCCATTTTGTTCATTTTTATTGCAAATCTAGTTTTTTAGAAATCGCTTTCAGAAATGCCGATTGATGTTTTTCAGTCACCTAATTTGTTAAATAATTTCAGGATATTGAATGAAACCTAGTATTGGGAACAATAGAAAAGTAAACCGCAAAGCTAACAACATTATTAGAGCATTAATTTGCCGAAATATTGCAAAAAAGTGTTTCGGCAACACCTCTTTCAATTAAGAAATTTTTTAAAATTTAAGTGTAAACTTTTATTTTTAATTTAAATGTACTATGTGTCCATCAAAACGCTTTCTTCACAATTTTCATGACAAAAAAGGTTTTTTACTCCCCCCCCCCCACTCTCACTCTCAAAGCGTCTTGACTCAGCCCCCCCTGAAATGATTTGCCTACGTACGCCACTGCATATATTAATTTGATGTAATTACTAATTAAATCCAAATTTGCTTCTTAAACGTGAAGGGCTTTACTAGTAAAATATAAAGGTATAAAAGGTTTTGGATGTCAATAGAAACTGTTTCGCAGATTAGTAGCGAGCTATTTTTGTTTTTGTCTTCTTAAAACGATAGAAACTGGCTTGCAGGGAGGTCTTGATAAATAGCCGATAATTAAAATACAACAGTGCCCTTAATATCTTCTTTTCTACGGTTTGTTTTTAAATAAAATTTTCGTCTCGTTGCCAAATATTCTAATTTAATTCATTCGAAGGAACGGTAGAATGAACTGCAAGTAGAAAAACACAACATTAAACTGATCAGCTGTTTAACTTCATTGGAAGTACTTCATTTACTATTAGCAATGCACAAAAAGTTAAATAGTTTCTTTCCTTCTATAATGTATTTTAAAATAGTATTAAAGGCCTAAGTTGATAATTATACCAAATATGTTGAATCTATTTTGATATTACTGCTTTGGTTATTGTAAAATTTTTGCGCGAAAACAAATTATTGTTTCAAGGTTTTGAGAATCCTTCTTAAGAAAGTTAGAAAAAATCAAAACGCCTGTATTGATTACAGGCGTTACAACCTTAACAACCTTAACTTTTATTTTCATAAAATATATTTATAGCTATTCAAAATCCAAAAAATGGTTTTGAAGTGATTTTAGCTGCAAATGTTTTTGTTATTGAATATCACTTCCCAACTTGACTAATGAAGTTAGGAAAACTGAACTGCCCGATGCTTTTCCATTCATGTACATTTCATATTCTTTGTTCTTGAAAAGGCTACTTCACTTCATTATTTGTCGAAAAAAGTAAAAACTTTTCAAAAGTAACGTTTCGAGCCACATTGGGTGGCAAACTAAGCCATTCTCCCTCTTCGGTTAGAGAAAACCTCATCATCCGCAGATCATTTCTTGCACACGAGAAATGCCGGCGAACTTTACGACAATTCCCTTCGCTTCGGAGGAAATAAGTCTGATGGCCTTCCTCTGCCCATAAGAGACCAGAAAATATTCCTTCGCAAAAGAAAAAGTAGCAAATAAACAAACAAAAAAGCACCAAGGAAAGTAAAAAAAAAAAACTGCTGTAAGACCGTCCAGCGTGTTTCTCTTGGCTTTCACCGCAAAACCATAATCTTCTGTCACTCGGGATTTATTTGGTTTAGGTTTTCGGAACGTCGGTTTAACCCCGATGGGGTCGGGGCTTGATATATTATAGTAATACTTTTCTCCCTCTTTTTTTTTTTTCTCCATTCATTTTCTTTTCTATTTTTCCAGACCAGCCAGTGGGAAATGATTCTCTTAACTTTTTCATTCTTAAACTTCTTCGGGGGTTGCTTTCAACATTCTTTTGAAGACTTTTTTAAAATCTTTCTCCCCCAGTCTTTTCTTTTCGCTTTTCATAATGGACTCGGTGTTAGAATGGCCTCTCTGCGTAGCAGCTACGATGTGTCGGGGCTCATTTTGGCTCCCTTGCTCCATCTTTTTCTCGTAGACTTCAGCTCTGGTTCTGCAATCCCATGTTTAAATAACATTTGCTCGCATTGAATCATCCCTCACGGTCATGGATTTTCTGTCAGTATTTGCAAGATGCTGGAGCAGAACAGAGTTTATGCATCTCTATGAAAAAACGGTTAGTCAAAGCTTTTAGATCGTACTCAACGATGCACGATTTCAAAAGTAGCTGCCAAAAGATTATTTTTAAGCAATCAGAGGGGGGCTCTTCCTAGATCGAGTTTTGACTTTATGATAATCGTATGACTAATGTGCATACGATGTGCTAATGGTGTATGTGAGGCAGTTTTGTTGATAACAATAAAAATAATAAAAGATTTCGTGCTTAATGATATAAGCTTCATGTTTAAAAATAAACTTATTCACCATATTTAGTATTCAGATGTACGTCATGAGCTTTATTTGTTCTAATGATGAAGTAGAAAGTTTGTTTGTGTGCTTGAAACGGGAGGACAAGATCATTAATTCAATTTCATGAAATTCGGCTAATTTAGCTTATAACATGGAAGTGTACATTCAAGGGTGAATGCAACTTCTGGTTAAGGGGGTGATTTCAGGAAGAGGGCTAGTTATTTATTGCATAACTAGGGGAGGGGGGGGACAAAACTTTTGAAATATAAATCTCCAAAACGCTGTTGTAGCCTAACTTTGGTCCTTCAAGGCGGGTCATGGCCCGTATAACCTCCTTTTTGGATCCACACCTGTTTGCATCTCAAGATGCTTTTTCTAAAACACGATTGTGTTCTTTTATTTTTAAATTCCTGTTTTAAGTTCGCCTTTCAAGTAAGTTTGTTAGTGTGGAGATGAGCTATTGGCGTTTAGATTCTTACTTTTCGAAAGCCCGTATTTTTCAGCACAAGATGAAATCCAAAAACTCCATCTGCCCGGTCTCTACTAATATTGCATCAGATTAATATTTTCAATTGAAAATCAGTCGCCAAAAATGACTACCAGATTCGAAATTGCGGACGGTATAAACTAAAATGTTGAGTTGCAAAACACGATTAACGACCACTTATTTCGAACTGCCAGGTTATAAGGATTCTTTATTTAATTAATGAACGAGTCAAAGAGAGAAAAAGAATAATCTAAGAAGCACACTAGTATACTTTCATACCGATTAACAGGATTTAGCTGATGTGGATATTTACCATCGCATTGTTTCTATAAAATTCAGTTCGGTTCATAGCTGTACGCATTTGAGTGGAGGTGCGGTATTGATCTGCGGTGGGGGTTCTGGACGGATTGTTGAATGAACGAAACCCTCAATGGGGGAGTTAGAATAGAAGATGACTCATCACCGGCATCATTCTTCACCAGCGGGCCTTTGAAAAGAGAAGTTCGGTTGGCCGGAATACCATTGTGCTGTCTATGAAAGGGGGAGAATTGATTTTGAGGAGTGGAGTTTTGACAGGGTGGTGCTAAAACTGAAATGAAAGCTGGACCAGAGGGGGAATCATATTGCTCTGTACACGAGTCGGTATTAATAAGTTCTGAGCAACGTGCCAGGTTGCTGCTTGTTATCGGTGGAAGCAATTATAAATCTGTCACCAGTAATAATTGGGAGTTTTTAAAGTGCCCATTTCTTGCTATAGCGGACTAACACTGGCAGCATTCAGGGAAAAAATGGTGGATTATATGGAAGCAGTTACGGTTACATCGTAATTGTTCATTAAAAGTACTTTTCATTTAAATCTTACTTGTTCACGTAATTAAATAAGAAATGAAACTAAAAAGTGCTTTTCTAAAAATCCATGGTTTTAGTTCCGGTTTAGCGCATATATTTCAGTATGTACTTTCAGTTGAATATATATATATATATATATATATATATATATATATATATATATATATATATATAATATCGACATTAATATTCATAATTACACAAAGCGTTCCTGTACTTGGAGTTGGCATTTATTGTTTTCAATTATTGTACTAATAATAACCTAATTAAGTTGCTTTTTCCTTGATATCATTTTAATTGCTTGTGAAGCATGAAAAATCAAAGTTTGCCGGGTTGAGTTGGAGTTAGTTTATCCAACACTCAACTTTTGCACTTAAAAACTTTTGATAGGAGTCGCGTCTGCAATTAACCATCTTAGGAGGATAAAGAAAGCCAACTTTTGCGCGAAGCTTGAGTAGCATCTATTTTAAGTTCTCGTTGATTCGTTATTTATCCAAGATTGGTGGTTCTTCATATTAAACTTAATCCTTATGATTCAATATAATTTTTAACTAATGATATTAAGTTTTTAAAGATGAGCATTTTTTCATCTCACAAAGAAATGAAAGTCGAGAAATTTTAATAGGCTTAATTGTAGGTAGAAAACTTGTTGATTGATATAATTTTTGCATATCTTGCATCATATAAACACACGTATTTCATTATCTTACCAATTCCTTCTTTTGTGTATTCCAGGGCAGCAACAGCAGCTGAGGGCGTTCGCAACCGCCTTCGGTCACCGACCACCCCCTTACCTGGACCCCCGTTTTGCTCCGGACCCTCTCCGCGAGTGGGAGCACCTGCGACGTAAAGGAGCTTTTGACCACTGGGCCCTCGAAATGCCCCGTCGACTCGGCAACGCACAAGGTGAGCTTATTTCGCTACTGTACTTTCTACCGATAGAACTACACTGTAAAAAATAAATGTTGTTTTTACAGTATAATACAGCTAATTTTACTAAACTGTAAAATTGCTACTTTTACAGTAATAAACTGCAAAATTGCCAATTTAACAGTTTATTACTGTGCGTATTAAAATTTCAAACTGGAACCTGTCGCTGCCAGTATTATACTGTTGTTTTTACTATATAATAGAGCAAAGTTTTACGGCAATAAACTGTAAAATTACTAACTTTACAATAAGAAACTGTAAGATTACTAGTTTTACAGTTTATTACTGGGCATTTTAAAGTTTTGAATTGGAACCTCGGCTGCCAGTATTATGCTGTAAAAACAGCAGTTCATTTTTTGCAATGTACGAATGCATTCAAAGAAAAAAAGTCACATTGCTGTACCATATTATCATACCCAATGGAAAATAATTTATAGTTAATTGTACATTTTTATTAAACAAAACATTTGAATTTAAAGTTATTAAAAATAATTATAAAAATAGGGTGTAAAATCTATTACTTACAAAAAAAATATTTTTTATGCAACGTCTTTTCCTGCAACGAGAGCTTTTCTGTGTTTGCTATTTGACAAACTTTTCACCTTTTCCTGTGGCCATGTAGTATGTGATATGATCGGTATGCTATGGGAATAGTAAAATTTAAAATAAATTACTGTTTAATATAATTTGGAAATACCGACACCAAAAAAATGGGATGAAATTTTCTAATAGTGGAATTAGTAAAAGAAATTTCGAAAAACGTTGGTCATGTTTCTACAAAGTCTGTACAGAACGGCAAGTGCTATGAATAGCTGAGTGGGGCCAGTTGTTGCAAAGTGGGATAGTTTAGATCAGATATTAGTTAACTGCGGGTTGCAATGTAGACGGTGCCTTTTGAAAATCTCTACTTCCTTCAATAAGCGGAATAATTGCTTTCCCTTTGAGAATGGGACGAGGTAAGCTTAATTTCTCAATGAAATTTGAGTGTCATTAATAGAGAGAGCGAAACTAAGTAATGATGCAGTGGACTAAATTGAAAATCTTAATTCCTGATGATTGATTTCCTGTAATGTGTATTTGGATTAAGTTTTCCTGTAAGTTCCAGTTATAAAAGCAGCAGAAAAACAAATGCTTTAGAGGGAAAATATGCTTACTTTCTCTGGAAATAAAATGAAACCGAAACGCGTTTGTGTCTCTCGCCATCAGGTGACGGAGGCACTCTTCGTGTCAATGCACGTGTGTGCGTGGGGGGGGGGGGGGAGCACAAGAGAGCAGAGCGAACGATCGGATTACCTAGATAAATGGCAAATATAATGAAGAAGACGCGAAGTGTGTGAAAACAAATGTTCTGTAACGGCGGATGCCAATTACACCTTTATGGCGTACCATCTCCTCCTCACAGCAAGATTATTTCTCCTTTTTTTCTCTGGAAGAGGTTGAAGGCAGAAATAAGAAAGAGAGAGACAGAGTGGGAGGGCTCCTAAGCAGTGGACATTTATCAGGAGCTGGTTAACCACAGGCTAGAAACGCGCCCCATCAGCCCGAATGCAGAATATTGGCAAAACAATCATCTTCGGGCGACTTTCTTGGTTTCATTCCATTTTTTCTCCCGCCTTCCTATTTCTCGCAAATCCAGCTCTTTGGAGGAAAAAAAATAGGTGAGGGGTTGGATTTCTTGCCGGTCGGTTTGTAACTTTTTTTTATGCAACATTCGGCTTTGAAGAGTAAAAGTCTTTTTATTTATGAAGAAATTTTAATTAATAATATTAAACATTCATTCATTGTTACTTTGATTATGATTTTTTGTGAAGAAACAGCGACAGTTTATTTATAACTAGATAAAAGCTTGAGTAAATTTTCAATTGATGCGCGATTTATTGCACCACGAGAGATATAACATTTTCATTTCAATAAAAATGAATGAATCTGCAGAATAATTTGTCGGAGATAACAAAAGGTTCGAGAAAACATCTGAATGTTTTCAAAACAAAGAAAATAATGTTAAAATACTAATCAATAGTTCTATTTTGCTATATTAAGCTAAATTGTTTTGAGCTGTTATGAATTCCAAGCATTGAGACTGTGTCACAGCACACTAACACATGGCTTTTGCTTATTCTTTCCGAGAGATATAACATTTTCATTTCAATAAAAATGAATGAATCTGCAGAATAATTTGTCGGAGATAACAAAAGGTTCGAGAAAACATCTGAATGTTTTCAAAACAAAGAAAATAATGTTAAAATACTAATCAATAGTTCTATTTTGCTATATTAAGCTAAATTGTTTTGAGCTGTTATGAATTCCAAGCATTGAGACTGTGTCACAGCACACTAACACATGGCTTTTGCTTATTCTTTCCGAGAGATATAACATTTTCATTTCAATAAAAATGAATGAATCTGCAGAATAATTTGTCGGAGATAACAAAAGGTTCGAGAAAACATCTGAATGTTTTCAAAACAAAGAAAATAATGTTAAAATACTAATCAATAGTTCTATTTTGCTATATTAAGCTAAATTGTTTTGAGCTGTTATGAATTCCAAGCATTGAGACTGTGTCACAGCACACTAACACATGGCTTTTGCTTATTCTTTCCGTAACGTGTCGAAAACTCAAAATGTTCAAAATTGCGATAAACAAGTATTTTAAAAAAATCACTAAAGCATTCTGTTGCACGATGTCTAATAACATAAGAATATCATTTCAGCATGTTCTTCGTCTGGAAAATAATGACTGCTTCTCTTATTATTTATTTGGGGAAAGCAAAAAAAAAAAAAGAAAGTTTTAGTGAGATTTAATTTTGCTTTCATTTACTAAAACTGGGAAACATATAGTCATTCGTTATAGCGATATAGGTTGAAAGTGATATTCTCAAACTTCTTGCGTTTCTAAACGTCATTTCATTCATATAACATAAACTCTATATAAGTTAAAGAATGATTTAAAAAAAAAAAACAGTTTTTTTGCATTTGAAGCCTATGGCAGGACTTTGAAAAATAGTTTGATGCTGGCTGCAAGTTAGTTGATTTTAGAAAAGAAAAAAAATACGAATATTTTTTTAAGCTTCAACTCCGGCGAATTGATGTTGCTTTTACCATTTTTGTTACCACCATCTATTAAGATTCAAAACATAAAACGTACACACAGGCAGAAGATGAGTGAAAGCTTTGCACTGTCTATATGGAGAAATGATTAAAGATGCGTTGTACTGCTTTTTTGTTTACCACAACGAAATAAAAGAGGACAATGGTCAGCGCATCCGATAGAGAAGATTTTGGGTTCAGGTTCCGTTACTTCACAATTCCTTTTGAGCATAAGGGGAGAAAGGGCTTGTTAAAGCCGTGAGGGAGTCTGAAAATCCTGTAGCAGTCAACATGGATGTTGGCTATTGGAGACATTTCCTCCCTTGTAATATTGGGCCTGAATTGTAGAGGTGGAGATGAGTTCGGGCTACCAACTACCAGTAGAGGTTGGAGTTCAAGCCTTTCAGTACTTTGAGTTGTTGGAACTGTTTATGCTGGATGTTCGTAGGAATAAGTTAATAGAAGTGTTCCGCTAGTTGTCAAATGTGACCATAGCATTTAGACTGCTATGTATAGACTAACTACCGGCCTTACGTTAAGTGTCTTGCCTTTGAATGTGGCAGAAAAATCCAGCCTATAAATTCCGTGTACCTGTACATCCAGACTCACCGGACCACGTTCTGAGTTGCGTCGAGTTTTCCAAGGCGAACTTAAATTTCGATTCCTGCACTACAAATGACTTTTCGGAAGTGCAAGACCTACTGAAGCTTGTCTTACATATGTCAAATCTCTTGTAGAGGATAAGCAACAACAAGTAAGAAGGAAGGAAATTCAACAATGGAAAGTACAACGAAGAGTACAGTCGGTAATACATGGAAATTTAAATGTTTTTTGAAAGTTATGAGTTGATAAATATATTTAGAAAATCGTCCAAACTTCGATCACTGTTAATTACACTGCGCATAAATTTAAATAACAACAACAATAAATAATGAATAAATAAACAAAAATCTCGTATATTGCTGTTCCAGTCTTCGCTGGCATCAAAATCCAGAAATAAAAGCAACGACGCAGCAGCTCCCTTGTTTCTTTGCATCCATCTTTCCCATAGTCTAATCGAGTGGCTGTCGGGTGTCACGCCGAATCCAGAGGAGCGCCGTCCCTCGCTCACTAAACGATTATTCCACTTCATTTCCACCAGTCCCCCTCCCACCCCCACCCTTCCATTTTCCGAATGCTTTCTGTTTTTATTACACCAGTCCTTTTTCTTCGGGCGCAGAGAGGTAGGAAAGGCCGTTCGATGGCAACCGTCATAAAAAAGGATTGTTCTTTAAAAATTGCTCCGTATTCTGCTTGTTTTACCAGTTTTTTTGTTCTTTTTCTTTTTTTTTTAATCGTTTGCTCTTCCTTCAAAAGAAAACCGCACATCAAATTGGAAATGACCGTCAGCTAAAATGATGTCACTTGCTGTTCAAATAGCAATTCTATTTGTTGGGGCGGGAGGGATAAAATGCAGCCATGGCTGTCAAACGCTTTTGATGTCTGCACACATTCTGTAAGGAAAGAAAAGGAGGAGCACAGTTCTGGAATGACCGATGATTTTTCTGAATATTATTTGTTCTGATTGATTTCGCTGAATTTTAATTTGAGAAATTAAGTTGGATGTACAAATTTTATACTTTCACAATGAGTTAAGAGAGATTTAAATTGCTAGTACTAAGTTTCCGTTGTGAGTTTATAGCTATTTCAGTTTATGCACTGCAAAAAATAAACTTCCTTTTACAGTATAATACTAGCAGTCGAATTTTCAGTTTTAAATAAACTGTAAAATTAACAATTTTAGTTTACTACTACCAATAGTGTATTGTAAAAACAAGTTTTTTTTTGGCAGTGTAGAATATTAAGTGATTTTCTTATAAACTTTGTTTGGAGATCTTAGAGAGACATTTTTTATACTTTAAAGGCCGCTTCAAAATTTTTTGAAGCAAGACTTTGAATCATATTCGTTTAAAAGAAGAAAAATTAAAAACTTTCAGTCACTCCAGAGTAGTGAAAAAAAGTTGAATTACAAGCTTATCATCAAAAATAAATAAATTGAATACAATAAAACAGAAATAATTTTTTCACAAGAAAAAAAAAAGAAACATCTCTTCTAAAAATGAATTAGAATTTTCAGAAACTTATAGCTGTTTTTGAATCACAGCATTTAATTCAGTATGAGAAACGAAAATCCAAACCAATTTTATGTTTTAGTTATGTACTATGTAACACATAAGGAGATTGCTTAACAGCTTTTCATCAGTTTAATAATATTTACTTTGAAATTCTAGATTCCTTGCATCTGTCAGAAGCACCCTGGTCAGCATATGGACACCCGTACGCCTCCTATTTGGCTTCGTCAATAGGGGGTGCGGGATTCTCCTCCTACCCTCCTTTGGAGGCTGCTGCCCTCTCCGGTGTCTCCCCTTCTTCACAGGACTCATGCTCTTCCAATCTGCCTCCTGCAGCCTTTACTTCAACTAACCACCCAGGTATAATTCTCTTAATAATTTTTAGTGACCATTATGGATGCATTTTGTTTCGCGATGCAGCGAATATTCTGTTATCATTATGCATTCAGAACTATGATTAAACATGGGATTTTAAAAAATAATAGGACAAGAAAAAGCTGTCGAAATTTAAATACCAGTTAATTAAAAGTTATTTTTCTAATGAAGTGTGCGTAAGTAAGTATGCAGTCATGCGTAACTGTTATCTCAAACCTGTAGTTAAATGAACTGTTATGTTTTATTATCAGGAAGAGTTCATTTTAAACTTTTTTTTTCAAGCTTTTGCAATTTCGTATGACTTTATACAGTTAGTTTTACAATTACCCATTCTGTTTCAGTTCTGAGCGAGCGCAGTCCAGCTGTGACGACGCCTTCCTTCCCTCCTCTGAGCGACCCCCTCAAAAGCGACCCTCTCCTGGTCTCCAGGTACATGGGAAGCCAAGAACAACTCTGCCTTTCGGATCGGTTAACAGAACTGAGGCAAGGACTCCACTCAGCAATCACCAGCTCGACACAGCCCAGCACGACGATAGGACTGCTGTCCAACAGCGCAGGCACGCAGCCCTATCTAGGACAACACCCATATTCACTAGCTCTACCCTCTCCTGCCTACTACAACAACAACGGTGGCTCTGGTCCTTCTGGTGGTATGTACCTCAATCCACCAGTAGTTCCAACTTCTCTTCTGTATCCACAACTGTACGGGAGTGTGGCACACAACCAGTTGCATCCGACGATCCACATCTCGCTCCATAGTAACAATTCCACAGAGCCTACGAAATCTCCAGAGCCTCAGAAGAGTGAGGATGACATTCCAGGATCAAGAAGTTCCAGCAATGGAGGATCCAGCGAGCATGGCGGCTCACCATCTTCTATTGCAAACCTCATGTCTCACGTGGAGAACTCTCCTCCGGAATCTCCACAGCATCAGATTGTGCAAACGAACTGTACCACCACAACGAACGGCAACACAGTGTTTGGCAACACGGCGAACGGACACGCAGATCCTGCTCTTTGGAGACCTTATTAATAGCTTTAATTTGTATGAATGGACTGAACTGTTGTATAAGCATTTTAGCATGGACGACCAGTAACTTGAGATGGACCACATAACTCCAAAGGCTGTGAGACATAATACAGCAGGCATAGAAAAGAACTCCTATTTAGAAGTTTATGTAAGACATTATTTCAAACCAACACTGATTTCTTGCATTCAGAGGAAATAATGTCTGTAGATCTGTAAGCCGGCAATCGGGACTCTGTGAATTAGCAATTTCGGTTACATCTATTAAAATGAAGAACATACTATGTATATAAAGTTGTAGAATATATGTAAAAGAATTCGAAATGATAGCATGGAATGAAAGCAATTTAAATGAAATTTTTAAAAACAACGGCGTGAGATTCAAAGAACAACATAGTTCCATAAAGTTTTACAGAAGTGATCTTTAAACTCAATGAATACAATTAGACTCAGACCTCCTCCCTCCCCCTCTTTTTTTTTTTTTTTTTTTTGCTTTTGGTTTCAAGAAGAATACTTTCACCTTTTTATTAATAAAATGCAGCGAATACATAGAAGATATCAAAGTTCAAACTTCAATGCTTAAAATTTTCCTATTTTGAGAAAAGTTGGAACTTTTGATTCTAAATTTTACTGCAATTAGAAACTTCCTCAACATGATTCCCTTAATGCATGTCATAAAATGTCTCATGTAAGCATATAACCGGTAATTAAGTTTGGATCGTCAAACAGGAATGTACTCCGTGCTTGAATTAATCCGAAACTTTTCAGGTAAGACATTTTTAATTAATTATTCGCAGAAAACGTTTCATTCCTTCTTAGTATTCAACTGAAAATGCGTAAATACGCTTTATATAAAACATTTTGAGGATGAATTACTTGACCGGGTATCAAAACTTAGCAGTTTTCGTGTTCTTGTAAAACACACATTTTTACTTCCTTTGTATTGAATATCAGAATCAGAAAGTTGAGATTACTAAGAGCTGCATTAGAGCTCATGAAGGGCTTAGAATCTTACTGAAAAGAATTCCTATCATCTGTATGTGATCTACTACTGACGCCGGTTGAAGTGAAATGTGTATTCTAAAATTTGTTTTGATTAGGGCAATATTCAATAGAAATAACAATTTCTAAAATTAAAAATTAAAAAAATCATGCTGCCGAAAACCTGTAAGGCTAAACATTCTCAAAGTTTTTAGAATTTTGAAACCCCAGCTCTATCTTTATTTTTAACCTTTTTGAAACGATATTTTTATTATTTTACGGTGCATAAATGACAGTCGTTTTAATATCTAAGTATTTTAATAAATTTGAAAAACATCCCAACAGCTTGCTTTTATTCAATTTCTATTCCATGTTCAAAAGAAGCTATTTTAGCATTTATGTATATATTGTGCATACTAAATCCCATTTTATTTGAAAATTGTGTTATATGCATGAGAGCTTGATGACTGTAAACTACGTGTTGTGTAAATATGATTGAAAATAACTAAATGAGCTTTGCCTGTGAAACTTTCACATTTGTATATATTATAATATATATTTAAGAAAAAAACCTCAAAGAGAAATAAATGAGTGTTATCAATGAGGAAGGCAGTTGTTTGGTGTCATTTTTGATGTCTTTAGGAGGAATCATTTGAAAAAATATATGTTTCTGTGATTCAACATCTATGTATAATACTACTTACAGTTAGGAGCATTTTTATTTTTTGAGACCAATCTAAAAATGAGTCTAGACTTTTCATTATTTTACACTTCAGATAAAAACAAATTGTAGTGCTGAAGCCTCAACATTGATACACGGGGTGTTTCCAAACTCTTTGGTAAAACTTCCAAACACTTTTCAATAACACTTTTCAGTTCTTTCCAAGAGTTTAGAAACACCCTGTAGAACATCTTTAACATTATTTGATTATGATTTATTGCTTAACCTTCTATAACACAGCTAAGAAGTTGAAAATAATATTAGGGATCTTTTCACTCCTCAATTAATCGAATGTTCCCATCTTTTAAAAACTTTTCAGTCTTAAAAAACCAATGGATGATGATTTTAGGAACATGACTTTAGAACTTCAGTGTTACAATATAGCCGCTCCATTTTTTATTTCATTTTTTAATTGTTATAATTATTTGAGGGGATGGGGTTAGTAGCTTCTTTGACAAGTTATTTTATTAATAGAAAAAAAGAAAAATCTGTTTGGGGATAACTTTTACGTCACTAACAGCTAAAAGAAGGGAAAAAAACGTCTATATTCATCCTCCTAGCGCTGAAAATTACCTATGAGATTAATAAACAAACCGCGAGCCGTCACTTACCACTCCTTGCTGAAAATTACCTCCCTCACTCCACAGAGCTCCCTCTATCCTGTAATTAAAATCCAAAAAGGAAGAAGCCTTGAAATGTATTCATCATCCCCCACACTGAAAAAAATAAAGTTTGTTTTTTCAGTATAATACTGGCAGCAGAGGTTCCAGTCTAAAACTGTAAAATGCACAGTAATAAATTGTAAAATAAGCAATTTTACAGTTTATTACTGTAAAACAGCAGTTTTACAGTTTATTGCCACGAAATTAGCTGTATGAAACTGTAAAAACAACAGTATAATACTGGCAGCAGAGGAATTAGTTTAAAACTATAAAATCCACAGTAATAAACTAAAATTAGAAATTTTACAACTTATTACTGCAACGCAGCAGTTTTAGTTTATTACTGTAAAATTAGAAATTTTTGTAGTTTACTACTATAAAATTAGCTGTATTATACTGTAAAAACAACGTCTATTTTTTACAGTACAAGGCAGATTCCGAAATTTCCCTCCCTTATTAGAAACTGCGCACCAATGCCGTGCCAATTCATTGACACATTAGAGGTCATCTTCATGCTGCATTTACAATAAAACACATTTCAATAAAAAAGGGCATTCTAATATTTAAGTTAACTTCATATCTCGTGAGTGAGTGGAAGAAAGGGGGATTTATACAGACACATTTTTTTTAAAACACGTATTATGATGATAATTGTACCACGTTTTACTTGAATATTTAACAAAATTAGTTTGAGACAAAAGATAAACTTCAAAATCTGGATCTTTTATGTCCAAGCCTGCTCAGAAAACTACCTCGTGTCTTAGCTGCCCAAAAATTAAGACCTTATGTCCGCTGGACGTGGTTTTTATGTCCGGAACAAACCACAAATTCAGAGCAAAATATTCAGAAACTGATTTCTTAAAAATAGTTGAAATTTCGCATTAATACTCGTTCAATGTACATTAAGCATCAAGTAGTGATAATAAGTTCTCATTTGGTAATTTTCTTTTATTTTTCATGTTTTTCGATGTTACAAGGAAACAATTTAAGCATATTGAAATTTTAAGTTTTCTTGCCCTCGTTATTCACCTTAGGCCCTCGGGGGCTGGGTTCTGACTAATGCTTAAAAAATAAACGGAGCATGTTTTTTACCTAAGCGAGAACGTTTCATAAAACTTATTTCCGTAACTACAACGTACGCTGCAAAACACAAATGTAAAGACTTAGTTTATTTTGCGTAACTCCACCTAAAATAATCTCCCTTATCATTTTGACAAGACTTTACTAGTATCTAGGAAATTATTGGAAATTCGAAGGGGGGGGGGGAGTCAAATACAAGGCATAGGTAAAAAACGATCACTGTCCCAAGAAATATTTTTTAGAGAGAGAGAGAAAGAAAGAGAAAAAGCTTTTCATACGTTAAAAACGTTACACTTTAAATTACTTTTTCTGCCTTTTATTTGACTACAACTATTCTTTAACCATTTTCAACAAACTGTCTTGCAAAGTATTTCCTGAGTAACTATATGTTAATAAAAAGGGGACAGTGCTTGCTCCTTCCCTGTACCATTCACCTCTTACTGAGAAGTTATTTGCAAAAGCAATGCTATTTCAATAAGATGTCAACTAATTCTGGTAGTTTTTCATCGATACTCGACGGGACACGAATTCTGTCATCAAAACATGTAGCAAAAAGTTTTAATTCCAACTCAAAATTCCCGGACTTTTTAAAATGCTGCTTGGTGAGTAATTCAAATGCTCGTTGCACAAGTCTCCATTTTTTTTGCGGTACTGAACTGTCAATCACTTTCATAACTCATCAGAGCACATCAATATGAAAAATCCTTTAACTGTAGTTCATTAGTTTTAGGTTTTTGCCACTTCGTTTTAAATATTTTATTTAACATTAAATAAATAAAAGAAACAACATCAACCTCATCAAGCTTTGCCACCCGTCTTGAACGTGAGGAATATTCGTTCTCTTTGGGTCACAGTTTGTCACCAGGTAAAGACTCCGTCGTTCCCATCTGATGCGCTTTGCAAAAAATCCAATAATGAATGACTTACAGGGAATCTTTCTAAACGAGATTGTCTGTTTAAGGTTCCTGTGCTGACGAAATTCCATTTGCTGCAAAGCAGATTCAGTGGAATACAAAACGCGCAAAGAACATTTTCATGCGAGAATATGAATAAACACGTTTTCTTCTGAGAAACTTTGAACTGATCGGAATAGCTCAGAGAACACAGGGAAAGCTTAGAACCGTATGCATCGCTCAACTGATGGATTTTTCAAAACTGGCATTGGATGTTGAAGAGTTTTTTTTTTTTTTACTTTGTGTGACTCTTCTTGCAGATAGTATTTAGATTATTCAATCCAGTATAACTTTAATTGGTATATAACTTCTTACAGAACTTTTGTTTACCAATAAAGGCAAAATAAAGACATGATCTGGATCTTTAAAAAATATTTCTAGTATTTTCCCCAGTATCTGTTGAAGTTGTTGTTCGTTTAACAGTCTGAGTGTACTTATCACGAATAAATAAAACAAGCACGAATTTGGTCGCAGAAACAGTGCGACGTTAAGACGGGCGTCGCAGATTCTTTATTAAATCTACAGATTGTTTCTAAGTTGGGATAGAAAATAACTTTAAGTTTTTACAAAAAAAAAAAAATCCAATTTTACGTACTGAAAATTTGTACCGTAATGCACATGAGTATAGTATGTACTTGAATTAATATCTTTTTCTTAAAGTATTTATTCCTCGTACCATTTTAGACTAAACAATTAATTTAAAGTGGGATATTGTGTGACATATACTGAAATCGAGAATTTCAGTATATGTCACACAGATCGTTCGTTTGAAAACAATGGAGAAGAAGAAATAAAAAGCTTATTTTGGCTGTGAAATGTTAAGTCTGTCTCACGTCATATTAATTTTTTTTTTTTTAAATTTAACATCAACGTTTCAAAAATAGCTTGACTTGAATTATTTTTCTGAGTTGCTCTTGGCGAAACGCATAAAATCTTTTTGTTACTAAAAAACCAAGTTTTCATGGAATTCAAACCTCGTTTTTTCATTTACTTGGCATTTGGTAGTGCTAAAGAGGTGAAATTGTTAACTTTAAAGGTTACAGGTACTTAGAAATAACATTGAACAGGGGCGGCTCCTCAATATGGGCCAGGTGGGCCGGGCCCACTCAGAAAAATTGGAAGAAAAAAAATGCCGAATAAAATATAATCGTTTTGTATTTCAACCAACAAAAAAGAAAAAAACAAAACAAAACATAGGGCACAAAATATATTTTAAACCTTCAGCTCCCCCCCCCCCTCCACATTGCTAATACAGCACAAAAAAGTTTTCAAACTCCATCAATTTTAGCGTTTCGCACCTAAGCGCTTCGCATTAGCACGGCTTTAAGAACGAATTCGTGGGCCAGATCAAAGCGGCCCTCGCCAAGCCCCCGATTTTAGCCAATCCCAATGGCTGAATTAAGAAGAGCAGTGAGAGATGACACCCCATTGTAACAATCGACAAGTGGGCATTTTTTATCTGGCCCAAAATTTCCCTTTGTCCCTAACCAAAGCGGTGGAGAGGGAAGTGTCCCTCACTGGTTACAGAGGAGCAGGGAATGTCTGGCCCCTGTTGTTAGGGAGAAAACTTGCTTTTCATTCCGCTCTCCTGGTTTTTCTTTTATTGATTTTTATAACACGTCTTCTTTTTTTTTAGTCTTTCTTTTTTAATTTTCAACACCTATTACTAACAGGCATAGAGATTGCCAGTTTCATTACCACCCCCCTCACCTATTTATAATACAATGCATGCATATTTTATTTATTAATTTGCGTTTGAAATTCTTATTCTCAAAATTTTTGTATGAAGACTTTATTTTTGACTTGTAGTGCGTTTGCCATTTTCTTGGTATTAGTTTGAATTTAATCTCATTTGTCGCAGTGTTGTGTTAATATATTAAAAAGTCTGTAAGTATTGTATGAACTCTAGGAATTTGTCATCCTGCCGGGTGTGACATTATAAATGCTTGGAGAAGTGATAAGTATTCTTAAGCTCCAAATGCTACATTTATTTAGCCGAATCATGACTGCATTTATATCCAGGACTAACGAGAGGCTAACCCCCGCCCCCTAAAATATCAATGAAGTAGTCTGCCCCCCCTCCCCCTCTTTGATGATCATCCCTACAACTAATATTATCACACTCAAAGGGATTTTAATGTCCGAAAAAACACTTAGATGTTGAATAAAAAGTTTGCTACTGCGCATTTTTTCTTATATCTTATGACACGTAACATTAACCTTCTACTACAAATACACTAAAGCAGTAACCAGAAAAAACAAAACTTAAAACATTGAACGTTCATAAAAATATTGAGTGGATCAAAGTCTACTGTATATAAAAACTATATTCAGCTTAAAATGTATAAATGAATACATTTATTTTGTAAATTATTATTATTTTACAAATTGCTTCATAATTCAAGAAACACGTGGACATAAAATTTCGCAACATTTAAAAACTATATTTTGCAATATATTTTCCTGAAGGTTTATAATATATGAAATATTAAATATTGTTTAAAAGCAATCTAGTTAAATAAATATATTATATCAAAGTTTAATAACGGTACCTAATGGTTGGAAAAAAACTAGGCGTTCTGCAAGATTTTTTATTTCTAACATATGAGCAATGATCATATAACACATACTGATGACTGTCAGTCAAATCATGTATCCGAAAAGGTTATTACCAGTTAAGCAAATATTCTGATAAACATAATTAAATTAGTCAGTTATCCGTGTTTTAATTTTAATGGTATTCGAACCGGTAGTCAAGATCCTTTAATTTTGATTATATTGTAAGAAAAATAAGTGTTTTAATATTGTTATGTACTCTTTGTGTATTTCCTGAAAATAATTCGATTCATCTCATTACTAGTTTGAGTACGACCATAGGTAAGCGAGTGGGACCATAACTGGTCAAACTCCAGTGTATTCCAATTTATTTAAAAACATATACATGCATTAAAATTGAAAGTATCATAGCTATAAAAGTGACATTTTAAAGTTCTAACACCGTTAGGATTTGTTTTTTCATGAACTAAAATTGCAACATTTGTATCCAAATTAAAAAAAAAAATGTAAGCATGCCTAGATCTAGTCATTTACTTTATGAGTTCCTTAATTTGATGGAGGCTTTCAGAAAGTCATGGTGCAGATTGTCGAAATTTTTAGGGGGAGAGAGGGGGTGTTTTTAGGCAGAAATTTTCTTTTTCTTTTTGAGTGTAGTCCCGTAATGTTTGAGGAGGTGCGCCGCCTTGAGGCGTGACACTTTTGATGTGATGAATATTTTCACTGTCCGAAAATGGCAAAATTATGAGAGAAACATTAGTGATATTTTGAAAGTCGGTCGTCTGTGGAAAACATTGTCATTAGTATTACATTGATCGCTTAAGGCTGGTGTAACATTTAAAATATAAAACCTATGTATCAAATCAAATGTGAGATAATTTTGCAATGCAAATTTGTATTAATAAAATTAAATATTATTTTAAGTCGCTCAGCATTAGTTTACTAACTGTTGTTTCCTTCATTGTATCTGTGTAAGCATTAGTGGGGAAAGATATAATTGCGGGCCCACCCACTAAGTTAAGGCACGAGCCGCCACTGACATTGAATCATTTCGGGCATTAATTCATATCTATTAGTAAGTACTATTTTTACTTCAGAAGATATTGTAGACAAATCAATTCTGCATTCCGCTGTCAAGCTACTATATAAATTTTCTACTATTTGTTTCACAAAATAAGTTGGCAACATTGTATACAGCATTGTGTATTTTAATAATATTGTGATACTAAGAAATAAAAATAGGCAATTTTTAAACGTTTAGAAAACCGATTTTTCTACTTCAAAGGTGTTTAGTTAAGTACTCTTAGTCAAGTACAATGAAGCATCGTTTATTCATTTTTGAAGGAGCTACGTGGAAAAAAAAAGCATGTAATAGGTACACTTTAATCTGTATTGGACTCTGCCGGGACCAATTAATAAAACGTATATACGATGCTTCACTGTAATTTATTTTTCCTCACATTTTTCAAGCGGCGCAAATTTATCCTAAGAGTAGCAGGATGGCTTCAGATGAATAATTCAGTTTAATCAATAGTGCTTATAGTCATTATTTCTTAATTTCAGATAACTATACAGTATTTTACTTTAGGGAGTGTTTCTTCAGTTTTTAGTAATACTTGTAAAATATGAGTGAGATTACCAAAAACAGCGAAATTGTTTTAAGAGTCACCTTGAGTGATCCAAGTGCATGGGTGATCCAAGTACAGCCAAAAGGAAAAGTTTCTCTCTACAAATCGGTCTCTAACATAGGTAACGTAAAAGTAAGCGAAGTCAATAGTTGTTCAAGTCGGAACTTTTGGGTGTTTTGTTTCAGTGTTCAAAAAGTTTCGGGCGCTTTTTTTCCAACTACTTTTTGCTTTTAAGTTCTAATATCTGTTTGGGGGACTCGGGAGGCATTCTGTTCAGCGTGTGACAGGATGCGGTTGTCCAGATGTCTTTTATTTCAGTCGACAAACAGCTAGAAGGATTTCATAGTTACTATCCTCCAATGGTTTTCACAAACCTTATTGATATAAAGAATGTACCTTATTGATATAGAGGTAAAGTACGTCATGTATCAAAGGAGTTTTCTAACCTGCAATTCTCTAGGGACATGTGGTGAATATTTAAAAAAAATCGCAAATTTTTGAAGACAGGCTTGTTTTTATCTGGGATTAAAGTGAACATGGTATAAGGTAGAAATTATTGATAAATGTATTTTAATGTATGAATATGAATACATTTAAAGTAATGTAATACTTTAATTTTTATAGTTTAAGGAACGAGCTAGCTGTTCATTTACTGAAACCTTTCTATTAACTGTGCAAATATTTTTAATTTTGCTCCGCTTAATGCTACTGATTTCTTCGCACTAAATATTTTTTTATTAGGAATTCAGCACTTTCATTGGAGAATTTACCCTTGATTGCTCAACAAGTTTAAAATTTCTTGTTTGTTCAATTTTCAAGAAATATTTGAAACTTCTGAACATTTATAATTCTGGTAAACTGGGTCATTGTACAATTTAATTTATTTCATACGATTTGATTTAATGATACGAATACATAAATTATTAAATTTGCAGACCGACTGCAGTCTAAGCAGGCAAACTATTTAACAATTAAATATAGTCGAGTTCAATAATTTTTACAAAGGCGAAACCACGTAATTTTAATCTTTTGAAGAAAAATTGGTATAACTTTTAATGAAATTAAATATTATTAAACCGACACTAACAAGCAACAAATGCCATTGGAGCTAATCATGATCAATCTAAAAAATTGTAATTAGAAAAAATATCATCTGGTTATGTGTGATTGTGTTATTGTTATTATGTTTTTGTGAGAGAAATGGGAGTTCAAAATATTCGACTGGGAGAGAAATAAGTGTTTGTGTTTCAAAGATGAAAATTAACTTACTTGTACGAGAGTTCAATAATTTTAAGTTAAACAAAAAAATTATTTAACGAAGCAAAGTTGGGAAATTAAATATCATACGAATCTGTTAAAAGTTATAATCAGATTAGGATTTTTCCGAAATGGTATAATAATTTGGAAAAAAAGTCATTGTTTCTTTGGTGAGAAACTGTGCTTCAAGTTTTTTTCTCTGTTTGAAATGAAATTTGCAAGCATTTTTAATTGAATTGAGAAAAAAAAAAGTTAATCATATGAAATAAACTTTGGAGAGTGCAATAAGAGAACGTAAGAGTATTAAAAAAAAGTAGGACTTTTCTAGAATGTTAGACAAAAAAAAAAAAAAAAGAATCTTTTTTTATATTTGAGAAAAAATGTTATACATTTTTTTTATATTTATTTAATGTAAAAAGATCGTGACGTTTGTTAAGTAATAGGGAATTAACTACCATTAGTAGTAGATCTGAGAGTTTAATATTAAACGCATAAGTTACAAAAAAGTTCAATCATCATTTAATGATCAAAAAGTATGACATTTTTTTTTTCTTTTGAAGAGAAAATGTGTTTCCCTTATTTTTCTTTATTTTATGTTTAATACATCAAATTTAGTACATGAGTTATTATTTTTACACAATATTTTAGTGTAAAAATTGTCGCATGTAAGTTTTATATTTTTAAGATAATCCGATAATTTTATCTAAGTGTGTAACATAGATTTCTTCCTAAATTAGAATGTTGCTTCAACAGCAGAGGGAGAATTTATGGAAAGTCTGCGAAATTAAATTAACTCCCCATTTTAAGTAACTAGCTAACAACATTAAATAATGAAAAGGAATTAAGATTTCAAAGTTCTTCTATCTTCCCCTTCTGAATTTTCCCATTTTTTTTTACTCCTCCCCGATTTCGCCTATCCAAAAGTCTTAAGTACGTTCTTTATCTTTAATTACAGTTATTCTCCCTTTCTACTAAATTTCCTGACACAATTTGTAGAGAAGAAGAAGTTTAAAAAGAAAAAAACAATCTTCTTGAAATAATTCGACTGATAGTACAATGGGAGCTATCCGAGCCACCGAGCCCACACATTCTGTTCCCGTGCTATTAAATGTATATGTAAAACCAACTCTTAGAATTATTTTTTGTTTCGCCTCGCGGCCCTCATATCGTTTGTTTTTGCCCCCTCTCCTCCTTCAGGTTCCTTTTTCCTTTGTTGTTCGCTTTTTTTCCTATTAATAGCCGGATTGGGAGGGTGGAAGAAAACAATTGGCGGCCCTCTCGCCAAAATTTAAGTGGTTTTGACCACCTTTTAGTTTGTAGTACTCTTGGAAATTAAATTGCCGGCCACGCGGCGTCTCGTATACGTTCCGATCCCGTTAACTAATAATCACGGCGGAAAAAAAAGAAGAAAAAAAAGAATAAATAAAAAAAATAAAAAAAAAACGGAAAAAAAAAAACAAGACCGCCCCACAAAACGGTCTTCGCCCAGGGGGCTTAAATAAAAGGCCGAGCTCGCTTAAGATTAAACGCTAATGAATCAGGTTGCCAGCAGATTTTTATGGATAAATTTTACATAGTTAAATGTGCGAAATGAGTGGTGAGTGGTTCTTTTTCTCTTTATACGTTCAGCAGCGTAGCCGTCAGCTATAAATATATAGTTCTTGCACCACAAATTGTCTAACGAGTGAGTTAACTCAAGCTTTAAACGATAGGTTTTTCTATAGCGTTTTATAATCAAGTAAAAGGTTCCCCTAGGGGAATTGATAGATTGTTGTCTACTGGGTAGAGAAGAGTAAATCTGAAATAAGCTCATTTTAAGAGTTATAATGAATGGAAAAAATTGAATATGATTTCACCCATTAAACTTTTGAAGGGAGGAAGGCAAAATAGTCCACATTTCTTTTACCATAGATTTAAATTTAAAAAAGCAATTTGCTTATTAAATGATATTTATCTACATATTGGGGGGGGGGGGAGGAGGATTTATAGGTGGGATTTTATCTAGCAGAACTTTTTCCGCTCAAATTTGGTTTCAAAATTCAAAATCCACCATGGTGGATGAGTAATCAAACAGGGATTTCCAATTTTTTTAAAACTCTTGTAAGGATTACGATATCACATTTTTAAAGCATTATTGCAAAATGTGAACAGGATGTTTTTTCATGATTAAAACCAAAATATCTAAAACTTAAGTAATGAGGATGTTTTGAATTGAGGTCATAGAGTTTGTCAAAAAAGAAAAGTTGGTTCGAATAGCAATCATTCTTCCCACAAAAAAGAAAAAATATATCAGTTTATTTAAGAATTTTTATGTGCGCATAGTGCTATTTCTAAGAAGAGATTTTAATCCTTCTTATCAATGCGTTGTATAAAGAAATCAAATAAATAAAATAAATAAATAAAATAGCTAAAATCAACAAGAAATTATCTCCTGTTATTAAAACTTTGAAAAAAAAAAAAAAGACCAATAGTAAAATAAAAACTTTTTTTTTTTCTCTGGGAGGGAGTAACTATATATTTCTGGTCACATAAACACAAAAGTGTCTCCTCTTCATGAAAAGCTCAAGGTAGTTATCATGAAATTTGTTTTTTCTCTAAATGAGGATTTCTTCGTTATTTATAAGGTTGAAAATATTTTCTAATCATGTAAATGCTGAAGAATTTCTACATTACCTTTCTGGTTCTGCCCCTTTGTTTTGGCTAGATGAACACCCAAAAACGTAGCTTCCCCCTCCTCTTTTCTCGGCCTGACCTATATTGTAGTTCATATGACTTAAAATATGAATGCATTTCAAGTAGAATTATCCTGATTACCATCATTTGGCTTGCATATTAGATAAGCATATGCAGAGAGAGATGACGGTTAAATAACTGCGATAAAATTATTAACTAAATTATGAGTAACATTCTAATACAAATACAAATGTGGCGACCAGCAGCAGGCTCTGGGCCCAACTTGGCTGGTCCTAGTCAAATTAAAGACCCCAATGAAGATCAATGGCCCTCTTAAAGCCATCTACTCCATTGCTCTTTACCGCCTCTTCCGGTAAGCTGTTCCAAGTTCCCACTACCCTGCTAAAATAGTAATTTTTTCGAATTTCAAGATTAGCCTGAGATTTAAACAGCTTAAAACAATGACCCCTTGTCCTGCTTTCCGTGCTAAAATCTAACCCCGTAACATCATTCATTTTAATAAATTTAAACAACTGAATCATGTCCCCTCTGGCTCTCCTTCGCTCAAGACTATACATATTAAGCATTCTAAGTCTGGAATCATAGTCTAAATTAGAAAACCCATTTACTAACCTTGTAGCCCTTCTTTGTACCCTTTCCAATAAATTAATGTCTTTCTTCAGATAAGGAGACCAAAACTGAACAGCATACTCCAAATGAGGTCTTACCAAACTTCTATATAGAGGCAGAAGAACCTTCTTAGATTTGTTTGAAATAGATCTATTAATAAACCCAAGCATCCTATTGGCTTTGTTACTAGCTATGCTGCACTGTTGACTAGACTTGAAATCCTGATTTATTAAGACACCTAGATCCATAACATTATCTGCCCTACTAATGACTGAACCCTGTAAATAATAGCTTGTATGCTTATTTCCATGACCGAAATGCAGCACTTGACATTTCCCAACATTAACTGCCATACCCCACTTGTCTGCCCATTTAGTAATATGATCCAAATCCTGTTGCAGCTGATTTATTTGTTCGTCATTTTCTACAACCCCCATAAGTTTGACATCATCGGCAAAACAATTCATGTTTCCAGAAACATTTTCGTGAAGAATGTCTGTGTTCAATGATTAATTATTCTATGGCTACAAACTTTTCCTGTTCCTCATTAACACATCATTTATTTTTCGAATAGGTTTGCTCTAATAAGCGATCTTGGTGTTCCATTGGATTGTTTTTCCTTGTCCAGCTAGATTTTACTTCCGTACATGACTAGGAATTTATTGATGGATAGTGTACTTCGGTGATTCAGCTTGGGGATAGAGATTTTTTGGACATCTTTGAGTTTTTGCATTTCCAATCATTTAACGGTTGTTGAGACGTGTGTTTGTTGGGTGAAGGGATTCTTTGGGGCTTATCTTGGTGTTGTATATGGTGGTGGTTGTTTATTTTCATTTGGTTGGGTTTGTTTTGTGTGTTTTGTTGTTGTGTGTGAGGTGGTTTGTATATCTGTCGTTGGTTGGTGAGTTTGTGGGAGGTTATCTGGGTGTACGTTGGTGTGGGGGAGGGTGGGTGGTGGCGTCTGGAGGCGGTGTTGTGGGGGTGTTGGTGTTGTGTGGTGTTTGTGTTGTGGTGTGTGTTTGTTTGTGGTGTGTGGTGTTTGTGGTGTGTGTGTTGTGTGTTTTGTTGTTGGGGTGTGGGGGGTGGGTGTTGGGGGTGTGTGGGGTGGGTGTGTGGTGGTTTGTGGTTTGTGTGGGTGGTTGGGGGTTGTTTGGGGGGGTGGGGGTGTGGGGTGTTGGTGTGGTTGGGGGTTGGTGTGTGGTGTGGTGTGGTGTTGGTTTGTGGTTGTGTGGTGTGTTGTGTGGGGTGTGGTGGGTTGGGGTGTGTGGTGTGGGGTGGTGTGTTGGTGGGGTGTTTGTGTTGTTTGGTGTGGGGGGTTTGGGTGGTTGGGGGGGGTGTGTGGTGGTTTGGTGGGGGTGTGTGGGGGTTGGGTTTTTGGGGTAGTGTTGTTTGGGGTGTTGTTGGTTGTGTTGGGTGGTGTTGGTGTGTGTTTTGTTGGGTGTGGTGGGTGGGGTTGGGTGTGTTGGTTGT